>PVKM010007006.1:0-42576 GCA_004027735.1 Carollia perspicillata | reverse complement strand
CCGAATTTGCAGACTATAAAACAAAAGACCATATAGCACTTTTTAAAGGCCATTGCCCCACGTTCCCCATGTTTAAGGGAAAGGATGATGTATATTCTCTGAACTGGACCTTCCTGTTACAAAATTCTAGAAAGTTAAAATTATTAGCTTCACTTAATATGAGGTAGGAGGTATTAAATTAATAATCCACATTTAAACCTGTCTTTTAAACAAACGCAGCGTCAAGGACTGTTTTTATTTCAAATTATCTTTATGGACCATCCACTTGGGCACATAACACCACAGGAGATACAAACACCGTATCACAAAGCACTGATGTACCTTTTAATCTCAACACTTAAGGCTTAGTTTCTAATGAAACCTCTTGACCACCTTTATTTTTAGCTTGTTAAAATTGGCTTTCATTAATACAAAGATTTCAGACAGCTGTTAGGGGTGGGGTTGGGGGGCTGGGTGGGGCGATAGAGGGACTGAACAAAAAAGAAAAAAAAAACTCACAGACAAGGACAACAGTGTGGTGACTGCCGGGGGAGGGGTAGAGGTGGCAGGAGGTGAAGGAGTGTACAGGGAGGATAAACGGTGATGGGCAGAGACGTGACGGGGTGGTGAACACACAACACAGTGTACAGTTAATGTGTTGTGGAGTTGTGCACCTGAGACCTGTAAAATTTTGTTAACCAGTGTCACCCCAGTAAATTCAATAAAAAGGGAAAAAATTTAAAAATAAAAATGTGTAACTGGAAAAAAAGAACATTTTATTTATAACCGTATAAATGAAAAATTAAGTGTTAACCATTATAGTAACTCCTTTAATAACACTGGTTTTAAATAGAAGTCTCTCCTACAAAACACGTTTTTCAGTGCTGTTTTTTTTTTTGTTTTTGTTTTTGTTTTTGTTTTTGCTTAGAGGTCAAAGCATGGGTTGGAGAGTAAAAAAATTAACCTGAATGCATTGTTACTGACAGTGTTAAGTGCTGGAGTAGTACTGCTTCTGTACTTAGATTTTTAAATAAAATCTCCTTGAAACCTCGGAAGTTCAAGTAGAAATATTCCATATTCTAGGAAAAAGATGGTACCAAGAATTAAGAATTTAGTTTTTTCAAAGTCTCAGTAACTATCTCCCAATCCTACTTTTCAAAAAACTGAAAGGAGAAAAGTTCTTTCTAAAATCAGTAGCTGCCCTGGCTGGTGTGGCTCAGTGGATTGAGCACCAGCCTGTGAATCAAAATGTTGCAGGTCTGATTCCCAGGGCATGTGCCTGGGTTGTGGGTTGGGTTCCCTGGTTCAGTGCGTGCAAGAGGCAGCCAATCGATGTATCTCTTGCACACTCCTGTTTTTCTCTCTCTTTCACCCTTCCTTTCCCCTCACTCTAAGAAGTGAATAAATAAAATATTTTTAAAAATCAGTATCTACTTGGCAGATGAATGCCACTATCTTGTCTCTCATTGTTTTTAACCACAAAAAGGCTTAACAATGTTTTTTAATTATAGAAACTATTAACAATGAAAAAAGTAAATATTTACTTATCTTTACTTCAAATTTCATTTTCCTGAGGTACAGCCAGACTTTTAGATGATTTATGCCACAAAAGCATAAAAAAGAGGTAATAAATACATTCTCCCACCTCCCATTATATGGCATATAGATATTTTTATGTTAAAACATATAAGGCTATATCCTTACATATATTGTATGTGGCATAGTTTCAAGTATCCTCACTGATGGGTAAACATCCAGCTGTTTCTTTCTGTTTGCTATTTCTGATCTAACCATGAGGAGCCTTGGAAACTGGTTAGCTTTTAGAAAAACCAAGAAAGTGTGAATATGATTTCAAGATTTCCATCTATGGAAATGTTTAAGACACAGAAAAGGAACAGAACTTCTCGTTCTACCCCAACATGAGGACAAGTAAAAGAGGAAAGGAAAGTTCAATCTTGGTTTTGAGGGGTTGACAGGACACACACTTCTACACAGCTAAACTGGCTGGCAGTTAGTACATGAGACAGAAATTTAAGATCCTGATATTTGATTAAATTATTGAATCCCCTCGTATTTGGCAGCACAGTTAGGCTTATTTACTGTCGACTGTCAACTCTGCAAACCACCACTGGAAATCCTCACTGTTCTGGCAGAGCTAAGTTTATTTGGATGGCAATGAGGGAGTATCAGAAAGGGTACGACAGGGAATATTGATAAGGTTTATAAGGTTGGAGTGGGCTGGACCAGTTAATAAGTATCTTACAAGGTGGGGAACTGGTTAGAACTGAGCTAAACTTAAATACAAGTTTTGGATTGATGGACACAATGTAATGAGATGTCCTGAAACAAGTATTGAGCAAATAATCTTGATAAGTACACTATTTTTTATTTCCTGGAGTGAGTAGATACCTGATTTTTGTCTGTTCTCAGTATTACCTAACCTATGGACAGGGAAGCGAGTCTATATCCAGACTGTTCAACATTAGCAGCAGCATCTTGGTGTCAGCTCCCCACCTTTCATGGGATTAGAACACTTTAAAATTTGCTGATCAGTACTAGGGAATAGTTTAAGACTTTAGACAGTCTATTAGAAATTGTTAAAATATGCTACTTGTCCACATGGAATGGACAATACGGTAGAGTTAACAGAGTAAATTCGGAAAATAACCAGAAAGAAGAAATCTAGGTTGCTGACACGATCATAAGAAACCACCCAGATCACAAATTCCACCTATTTCAGCTCATAGCTTTCAAAGCAAAAGTTTTCCATAAAATGTAAAAATTGGTCTATTATTGAAAAATATAGGTGAATTTATATAAAAATCTTAAATTGTTTAAGAAAGATGGAGTACAGCACTAAATGTAGAACACCATTTTTGCATTTAAATTGGTAGGTTATTTATTCTACAATATTTTTAAAATTCTTCAGTAAATTTTAAAATACTATATGCCTTCAGAGAAAGGTTTAATTTCTGAAGTTTTTAATGTTCTTTGTAGATCTAAACTGTTCTGCATAGAGCCTCAAAGGAATAGATTCTGTACATCTAGTCAACGGATGACTCATTTTACATGATTAAATAGATCTATAATTATGTCAAGATTCATTTCATGCTAGAAACTTATACCAGAAGTGACAGGAAAATATAAAAGATGAATTATTTTGTAGCAGATTAAAAATTTAAAATAAGCATAAAACGTTAACTCACTTTCATAAAAATTTGTACCTTTTAATCTAAATTGCTATGGGAATTTACCAAATAGTATTGTCTTCACTAACTTTCATGTTCAAAATGTGTTGTCATTTTATAGGGCAAATATATCACATTAAATCACTGAGGATACAAACTTGAATTTATGAAAAATAACACATGTTAAGTGCAAATTTTTAAGTATATAAATAATATAAAATTATACAAATAATACAGTGTATAGTACCCCTGAAATGGTAATCAGAAATAGGTATCTTCAGTAGTTTCACGTCTTGGATTATACTTGGCACGATCAGTTTTTAAACAGTAGCCATTAGCCAGAGTAACCAACTGGTAGTGTGTAGAGGCTTTTCCACCTCTAACATTCTCTCAATGTGTACACGTTTCATGTTTGCGGAACCACATGTTACGTGACTTAACTTTTCTCTTACATAACTGGAGTACAGTTATTAAATCTAGAAAATTTAAATTGATACTGTAACTTTAAAACTGTACTCTCCAGTCCACGTTCCAACGCTGTCACTCATCCCAGTGTACTCTTTGCAGTGCCTTCATCCTCCAGCACAGGACCCAGCCCAGGCCCCAGCAGTCCATTTGGATGTCACGTCTCTTTACCATCTTTTATCTGTAACAATTCCTCAGCCTCTGTCCTTTATGACGCTGACATTTTTGAGCATACGGGCCAGTTGCTTCATACTTTATGTTTGTCAATGGTCAATTTGGGTTTGTCTGACATTTCTTCATAATCTGATGTTCTCCACTCTTCTCAGGACGTCATATCCTGAGGCACGCGGAGGACGCACTGCCCCACAACACCCGCAACAGTGATCACTCTGTTCACCCGGTGCAGACGCTGCCCTGTTTCCCTGATACATATGTCTGGTCGGGATTAGGGAATGGCATAGGTACATACCTACGACAGCTGCTGCTACTTCCTAAAACTAATAATCTGTAGAGACACCTCATTATGGTCTCAACCTGTGATTCCCTGAGTTTAACTTCAATTACTGTATCTTCATTTCTATTTATAATGTTTGGTTCATTTACAAATCTGCTGGAATTTCATTCATTCATTCTTTAATAGTTTGCTGTTTCCTGCAATATTTTGATCTGGTCACATTCCTCTTACCATAGCTGTTCTACAATCCATGTTGATAATTCCCATATCAGATCTTTGCAAGTCTGCTTTTCTCTTCTGCTGTCCTGTCATTTTTTTTTCTCTTAGTTATTAGTTCTCTTTCATAGTTCTTTGTTTCCCTGTGTGCTTGAATATTTGACTGATATCTGAATTTGTGCTCCTTTGTGGAAATCCCTTAAAGCCTAGGATTAAGGTAGTACATTTCTCTAGTGAGGATTTATATTTAACTGTGCCCCACACCTACAGCAATGCCAGTGAGATTCCAGTGAGAAACAAATTCACTCTGGTGACGTGTATTTGAAAGGCTGACCTGCAAAGAGGTAGTCTGTAGTTACAATTTCTTGAGAATGTGATTCTTCCCTTTCTATTCTTGACACTAAGGCCAACATTGCTGCCGGTTTTCTGGAAGTGACGTAAATTTACTTCTACTGTACCCTCACATGATAGTATAATACTTGGGGCAGGGGCTGGGAGGGGCTCAGCTTCACAAGAGGGTACATCCCCTCCGGCATGCCACCCGGCGGGGAGGCTCTAGACCTGTGCCGCCCAGATGACAGCCACTAGTAACATGTGGCTCTTAAGTACCTGACATGTGACTACTGAGATAAAGAAACTGAATTTATAATTTTACTTAATTTGAATTTATTTAAATAGAAAACTAAAGCAGTGTAAAATATTTTTATTCAACACCACTTTACTGCTTTCGTAGAACTGCATTTCATAGAACTACAATAGTTTTGTTTAATATAAAAATGTAGTGTTTGAATTAAGATGTTATTTAAGTATAAAATGTAAGCCAGGTTTTAAAGACTTAGTTTTAAAAGGATACAATGTATCTCAGTAAAATTTTGTTAGTTACATGTTGAAATAATATTTGGAATACACTGGGTTAAACATGATGCTATTAAATACAATCAGAGTCATCTGTTTCTCTTTAAACATGACTACTACAAAATTTTAATTCACATGTGTGAGTTACAATGTATTGCCATTGGACAGTACTACTCTAGGCTTTATTTTTGTTCCTTTTTTGCCTCACAAGGCTGTGAAAACTGGATTTAAAAACACTGACTTTGGTAAATACCCCCTCTGCTCCGAAGTACTTTCTTTCACTCAGGCCAGTGAAGCAGCAGATACACCTGCAGGGCTTACTGAACTACAGGCTGAGGGGCTCCATCCCTTGAGTTTCTAATTAATAAGCTTAGGGTGGGGCCTAATACTGGACCTTTCTGACAAGTTCCCAGATGCTGCTGGCCCAATAATGGTGACTAAGAGCAAAGACCTAGATTTTTTACTTAATACCCTATCAGCACTTGGATACTTTTAAGAAATTTGGTATTTTATTTCGCTTTTTTTTATGGGGTGTATTTTTGCCATACATATCACCTAAACTCTTGGTTATTCAAGCCCCATTCCCTCTTGATCTTGCTCCAATTAGGTTTCTGCCATCAATGCTCCATCAGAACTGTTTTTGTCACCCATTAACCACCACAAGGGGCAATTCTTAGTGCTGGTCTGAGTCGAATTTTTCTGACAATGTTGAATTTGACCAGAGCCCAGGGATCCCAGACACCACAATAAACAGTTAAGTAACTGCCATTACCCTTTGCATGCTAAGCACAAAGAAACCCCCTGCCAATACGATGTACATAAGATTCATGAGCGCCCCCGCTGTTTACCTGGAACAAGGCTGGGCACAGGCTCTCTAAATCCTCATTCTTTGCTTTGTGAAAGATTAGCTGAACTATTTCCCCATACTTACCAATTAAAACACAATTCCTGATTTGACTTAAACTTTTGTTAAAATCTCTTGTTCCCCAGGCCCCTGAAGTCTGCCCTGCCCACAGTCTGAGCCCCTTCCTGAACAACCCCCCTGACTGACCTCAGGAAAAAACATTCACTGATTAACTAACACCTGGTTCCTTCTGGCCATGTTTACGAATTCCTGGAGAAGAAAAGCCCCTATCTGTCTGATCTCGAGCATCTGAAGATCTCACAGTCAGAGAGTTCTCCCTATTGCAGCTGTGCCCCTGTTCCTATTGTAACAATGTCTTTGAATAGTCTCTCCATTCTCATTTGCCAAACTGCAGCTCTTGAAATGGCTGACCATTCTTCCCTGGGCTTACAGTACACTGTGCGAATCTGTTCTTCCTCCTGTCTCACTGGTTGTTCCCTCTTACTGCCCCTTTGCCCGTTGCTCTTCTTTTTAACCACTTAACAATGAACAGTCACAGAACTCATCCTGTACCTCTTCTTCACTTAAACTTGTTATCTCGCTAATTTCTCACCTAAAATCACAGCTTTACTTTCCCCCTGACCAATCCAGCATAAAGTTCTCCAGATCTCCATATGCAACCCAACTGCCAACATAAGATGTGACTCAACCACAAATATTCAAACTTGAACTCTGTTTTCCCTCAGTGCAGGAATTAGGGGAAAAGATATGTAGAATTAAGAAAACATTCATTTTGCAAAAAGACTCAAGAGGACTTAGCCCAATAGCAAGCTTCTGAATGTATTTTGGTATGATCTCATATAAAAATTACATTTATATGTGATTTAAAGTAATATCTATGTACTTTTAGTTTATGGGCCATTTAACATGTGGCATTCTTAAAAGCTATTTAGAAAGCATGGTAAACATCCCAGACAAAAATTACATGAAGATAAGGAATTTCCCTCATTGTTAAATCTTTTCACTTAATTCTCTACTACTATAGCCCATACTACTCTACTAAAACTTCATTCTTCGAATATGTCCTCCCATTGTGTGGGTTGTCTTTTTATTTTGTTGATGTTTTCCTTTGCTGTGCAAAAAGTTTTTAGTTTAATGTAGTCCCATTTGTTTATATTTTGATTTGTTTCCCTTGCCTGGGGAGATATATCCCATAAAACACTGCTATGAGCGATGTCCGAGATTTTGCTGCTTATGTTTCCTTGGAGGATTTTTACGGTTTGGGGTCTAACATTAAGTCCTTGATCCATTTTGAATTTATTATTGTGTGTGGTGTAAGAAGGTGGTCTAATTTCATTTTTTTGCACATATATCTGTCCAATATTTCTAACACCATTTATTGAACAAACTATCTTTAGCCCCACTGTATGTGCTTGCTTCCTCAAATATTAATTGGCAATACATCTGATAAGACATTAATATCCAAAGTTTATAAAGAGTGTACAAAACTCAATGCCAAAAAAACAAACAACCCAATTAAAACTTGGGCAAAAGACCTGAATAGACACTACTCCAAAGAGGACATACAGATGGCCAACAGACACTAATCATCAGAGAAATGCAAATTAAAACCATAGTGAGTTATCATCTCACACCTGTCAAAAAGGCTATCATCAATAAATCAATAAATAAGTGCTGGCAAGGAGAAAGAGAAACCATTTTACACTGTTGGTGGGAATACGGATTGGTGAAGCCACTGTGGAAAGCAGTATGGAGATACCTCAAAAAATTAAAAATAGATCTGCTTTTTGACCCAGCAATCCCATTTCTGGGAATTAAAAAACCCAAAACACTAATTCAAAAGAACATATGCACCCCAATGATCATTGTGACGTTATTTACAATTATCAAGATCTGGAGGCAGCCCAAGTGTCCATCAGTAGATGAATGTATAAAACAACTACAGGACATTTACACAATGGAATCCTGCTTGGCTGTAAAAAAAGAAAATTTTATCCTTTGTGACAGTATGGATGGACCTGGAGAACATTATGCTAAGTGAAATAAGCCGGTCAGGGAAAGACAAATACCATATGATTTCACTCATATGTGGAATCTAATGAACAAACTGAACTAACAAGCAAAATAGAGACTCAAAGATAGAGAGCAGGATGACAGCTAAGGGGTGAGGGGAGGTTAAGGATGGAGAGGATGAGCCAAAAGGAAAAAGGACTCATGGACATGGACAATAGTGTGGTGACTGCTGGGGGAGGAGGGGAGTATAGAGAACAAATGGTAATGGAGAAAAATACAATACAATACAATTTTTTAAAAAAGCTTCATTCTTAAAGGTTTAAGATCTGCTAGTTGCAAAATCTGTCATTGAAGCCCTGACACTCCTGACCTCTGGACACACACACTCTTGGACACTATAAAGCTATAGCATTCTGGTTTCTCTCTTGCTTCCTAGAGTCTTACATTTTTCCAATAACCTGTAGACTTACAGTCTGCCTTCATATTATCAGTGAACTTCATTCCTTCATGGCTTGAAATGATTACCTCCACTACATTAAAAAAGCAGTAATACCATTTTATTTTTAAAATTTCAAGGACAGATGATGCAAACAAAACACTAAAATGTTAAATGTAAAAAAAAAGACACTTGGAATTACGACACTTGCATTAAAGTCATCTCGTATCTGTGCACTTTTAATTTCCGTGTTAGGATCTTAGTTTCTGCATCTGACGGACGGGGGATTAACTATTCAGCTGGTCTTCTATAGGTTCTGTTTTCTTGTTTGCACATTCTAGTTTATATTTTTAAAACTGTTTACAAATTATGTGTCTCTTTATGATCTTTATTCCCATTTTTATAATTCTTATACAGAAAATGAGAGGGAAAAAGATTCTCCATCTCTGACATAGTATCTTAGATCAATGTTTTCAGAAGGATAGGTTCTAGAGGTTCTGTGGAAACAGGTCAACCTGTTTACTGCTGTCAAAAGTAAAACAGCGTGGCAAACAAGTTTTATTTATAGAAAAATGTATTTTGAAACATTCATGGGCCCATTTATTCCAGAACTTAGTGTTCAATTATTTTCCAAGTAAGACACTGATGTGCATTCTACTTTATTAATTTTTCCTCAACATTATAGTCATTTAAAATAATTCTCACTATCCCCTTTGTACTTCCTATATATGATTATAATCTGCTCTAGCATTTTAGTTTTCTGTCTGCTTAGATAATTCATGTACTTTAACACATCAGTTGTTATTCAAGAATCATCTGCTAACTTGAGTCATCTTAAACATTTGTCCTTGTAAAATTAGATCCTAAAGTTAAAATTGAAAGTTATATATCATTTGATTATTGCTAAGGCTATCTATACATATTAAAAATATACTTCATCAGAATAACCTTCCCAGAATTAAATTTGAAATATATATATATCATTTCATTTCCACTTACTTTAATATACAAATAAGAAAACACAAGTTTCTTATCAGGGTGATAATCATAAGTTATATAAATGTCTGGTCACCATATTGTACACCTAAAACTAATGTAAATGCTAGGTCAATTATAATTGATAAATTTTAAAATAAAACACATTTACTTCAAGAAAAGGTAAAAGAATTAAATAGAACAGGAGAACTCTTTGGATTCATGAATTTTAAAAAATGATCATTCAAAATATATTACCTTGCTTTGTTCCTCACTGTATTCCCCAAATATTTGATGTTCCCGCCACAATTTATTGTTACAATAACTTGCCAAATATATACATGTCTGTATGCCTTGTTAATAAAGGTTTCTTTTCTGCTTAGATTATCCTCAGTGTTTTTAGTTTGTTTACTTAGATTTATCTTATGCTTCTGGGCCCAGCTAAAATGTTCTGGGCAGAATAAATCATTATCCCCTTCTTATTTCCTACAGTATTTCACTTATAATTTCAACACAGCTTGCTATTTACTTTTCCTGCTATTATCATTATTTATTTTCAGATCCAAATCCATTAGGCTGCATGCTTTTGGAAGGTAGGGGCTGTAAGTGTTTCCTCTGACACTTCTCTCCAAAAATCCACCGCAGTACTTACAATGGCTGTTCTGTTTGTCCATTAGGGAACAATGACCTCCATCTTCCTATTTTGATCCAAATAATTATGTCTATTTATGTTACTTTTAATAACTCTGTTTTTAAAACTATTTTATTCCCATTAACACAACAGATTAAATAGCAATTAGAAAATATAAAACTAGAAATGCAAAGGTCCTTTTGCTATAATGGCATATAAAATTTAAAATAATTTCTAATTTCTCCAGTTGACTCACTTTTTACATACATACTATGCATTACCTGTCAAAAGTAAATTAAGTATTCTAAGAGAACTTTGTAAAGACAATAGGCATTCTTTATAAATTTGCTAAATTGTTCTATTGTTTAAGATATTATTTTAAACACAAAAAACCTCAACTATTTTTAGATGAATAATTCTCTTTTGAGTGATAAACATTATACACTGAAAACTAGACAACCCCAAGTATTTACATAAACATAGTATTACTTAAAAAGTCTCTAAAATATACTTAAAACTGATAAGAGATCAATATACGTAGTTTTAGAAATCATGCTTCAATAGTTTTCAGAAATAATTTTAAGTATAGCATTTAAATTTTAAGTGAATTATAAGTAAATTATCATTTTTGTTTCTAAATCTAAAACTATTCTCCAAAATTATGTTATTTGCAACAGACACATTATAAAGATGCCATCCAGTGCCAGAGGTACTTATATTATAGCACCATCTACACAAATCAAATATTCCCACCAAAGTGTCACAAATAATAGTGTTGATTTTTATTCTCTGGATGCTGAGGTTTCCTAGTTCATGTTTAAATAAATATTGCCACATGAGTCCATCACCACACATTCCACTTTATCTCCACCCATGCATCAAATCTCGTACCTTAATTTGCTTCTTCATTTCTCCCCATCATTATTTTTATTTAAAGTATTCTCTTTAAAAAAAAATCTACCCTGCCACTCCAAATTCAATGACCATATTTCTATCATTCTCTTCCAAGTATGCACAAGTAAAATTAAATCTGTAGATAAGACCGATAACAGAAAAAAGTTGAAAAATGTAAATCAAATCCACAAACCTAAAGGGCATGTTCTTGTACTGCAAAGTAACATTTCAAAGGATAAGTCAACTGAAATGATTAAGTATTAAACGGTTCAAAGGAAGTCATTTTAAGCCCTGTAAATTAGATTAGACTGAAAAAGAAAAATGCTGAGTATGATTCATAAAAAAGTTATTGTCAAGTACCACTGGACTAAAGCTTATTGATCCGTAATGTACAAATTCACTCAGCTAAAGCCATCTTTAAAGCCCATTTTACGTTAAGTGCAACATAGTTCTGAAATCCTGATGTTTTGTTGTTGTTGTTAAAGTTTCACTACTACTATAAGAACTTACACAGAATCTATTTTAGATCTTCAGGATCACTGTCCTCTTACTTTACAAAGTTACAAATCAACTCAACAGTAATGTTTGCATTCTGTTTGCACTCAGTGAAAAATGACAGCCCAAGCACTGTAACCATGAGCCCTATCTGTGCTGTGCGTGTATGCACGTTTTAAAGTAAAAACTCTGGGAATAAAATCATTAAAAAGCAGGACTGGAAAATCAAGTATATTTATACTAGAAACATTTTACTATTATTTCTTCAGGACAAAAGAGGTATCCCTACCATATGTGTTCCCGCCTCTTGCTCTTTTCCCCCCGTTTTAGCCTCTTCTCTGTCTCCCTGCACACGGTGGACTCTGTGGTTGGTCACTTTCTCCTCTCAACTTGTCCTTTGCTTTTCACCCTACTTCAATCCTAAATCACCTTCCTCAGACAACCTACCCACTGATGGAGTATAACCATACCAGCTGTACAGATGTGCTCAATGAAAATATAAGTTAATAATTTCATCTCTGTCCCTTGATATATTTATCTATCACTACTTTATCTTCCTTCAGTCAGATTCCTCTTCTATTCACCTTCACAGCTTATTCAAAACTTTTGCTACTTTTTTCCATTTTTGTGCCCCCTACCCCTTCACAGTTCTCAGCAGATGACATAAGCTTAACACTTCAGAGAAAACTGAGGCAATCATACAGAAAAGCCAACTTCTTGCCCACCCTCACCGAGTCCATTTCATTGCTTCCTTCCTTGCAATCTTGAAAAAGCATTATTTTTTTTCGAGTGTATTTTATTGATCATGCTATAATAGTTGTCCCAATTTTTTCTCCCCTTTATTCCCCTCTGCCCTGTACCACTGCTCCCACCAGCATTTCTCCACTTTAGTTCATGTCCATGGGTCATACATGTAAGTTCTTCAGCTTCTCCATTTCCCATACTGTTTTTAACTTCCACCTATTTTGTACCTACCATTTATGCTTCTTATTCTCTGTATCTTTTCTCTCATTCTCCCCCTCTCCACCTCCCCACTGATAACCCTCCATGGGATCTCCATTTCTGTGATTTTGTTCCTGTTCTAGTTGTTTGTTTAGTTTTTTGTTTTTGCTTTTGTTTTTTAGGAGCAGTTATTGATAGTTGTGAGTTTGTTGCCATTTTGCTGTTCATATTTTTGATCATCTTCTTTTTCTTAGTCTCTTTAACATTTTATATAATAAGGGCGTGGTGATGACAAACTCTGCTAGCTTTACCTTGTCTGGAAGCACTAAATCTGTCCTTCCATTCTAAATGATAGCTTTGCTGGATAGAGTTATCTAGGATGTAGGTCCTTGCCTTTAATGACTTTGAATACTTCTTTCCAGCTCCTTCTTGCCTGTAAAGTTTGAGAAATCAGCTGATAGTCTTATGGGCACTCCTTTGTAGGTAACTGTCTCCTTTTCTCTTGCTGCTTTTAAGATCCTCTCCTTATCTTTAATGTTGGCTGATGTCATTATGATGAGCCTTGGTGTGATTCTTGGCATGCTTCTTGGTGGATTCAAGAGAATCCAACTTCTTTGGGACTCTCTGAGAATCCTGGACCTGCACGTCTAGTTCCTTTGCCAAACTGGGGAAGTTTTCCTTCATTATTTGTTCAAATAAGTTTTCAATTCCTTACTCTTTTCTTCTTCTTCTGGCACCCCTAGGATTTGGATGTTGGAATGTTTAAGGTTGTCCCAGATGTTCCTCAGCCTCTCCTCATTTTTTTGAATTCTTGTTTTTTTATTTGGATTGAATGTTTATTTCTTCCTTCTGTTCCAAATTCTTGATTTGAGTCCCAGTTTCATTCCCTTCACTGTTATTTCCCTGTACACTTTTCTTTATTTCACTTTGTAAAGCCTTAATTTCTTCCTTTGTGACCATTATTCAATCATTTCTGTGAACATCCAGATTACCAGTGTTTTGAACTCTGTATCTGATAGGTCATCTATCACCTTGTCACTTAGTTATTTTTCTGTACTTTTGGTTTGCCCTTTCATTTGGGCCATATACTGTATTTCTTTGTCTTGGCACACCAGTTTGGATGAATGCTTCTTCTTTAACTCCTTCAATGCCAGACTTCCATACAGTTTGATTTTCTGGCAGTTCTGGTTGTTTTTTGTTTTCAAATTGGTTGTTATCCTTCTTTTGGTTGTGTAAAGAAATGAAGTATATCTACCTATGCCTCCATCTTGGCCGTAACATCTTGTTCTGTCTTGATATTCTTAATCATCACCTCCTCTAAAAATGAATTATATTGGCCTATCATTCATTCATCCTTTGATACATTTATCTGACCACTCCCACTCCATTAGTTTTATCCCGCCACCCCTAAGTCTCTCCTAATCTTAAAATAAAAACACAGTCCTTGCCTTCTATAGTTTCCATCCAATCCCTCTCCATCCCTAGAAAGAATTTCTTTGAAGACTAATGTAAACTCAGTCATTGCTTTATATTCCTTTTTATTCAATGCAATTAGTTTTTATCTCCATCATTAACATTTTCACACTTTTCTCTATACCTTATCTGTTTTGCCCTTAGATTTTCCTCAGACTTCCAATCTTCATGCTCTTCTCACTATCTACCCTCAGAATTCCTTATATACACATTCAACTGCCTGTATAAAATCTCCATCTGAGTGTTCCTGATGGATCTCAAGTCACCTAATTATTTCTTATACGTTTCTCTGGTCTTAGTATGAATTTTTATCTCATCTTAGTGATACCAAAATTTATCAAACTATTCAGTAACAAGAGGGTCATTCCAGAACCTCCTATTTCCCTTATCACTACTCTAAGCAATAAAAAATTGCTTAAATTAACCCCATAAATTTCTTTCTTCATTTCACACCCTCATAACCACTGTTTACTTCAGGCTTTCACCATCTCTTTTGGGTTATTATAAATAACTCTCCCTGCAAATATCTCCCAGTTGATTTCTATGTTCTGGTCTCAATTCCTCAAATTCATTCTCTACATAACTGTTATAATTAAGTTATTGGAAATAAATCAGATCAGAACATCTACTTTATTATTTAAAACTATTGGCTCTTTAGTTACTTTCCAAGATTTTTTGCAATCTGACACCTAACTATGCAATCTCATTTCCTCCCTCTCTCCAACCCCCTACCCCTATAATGTAAAAAATGAAACAATAATGTCTTAAATTCTCTTAGACATATAACCACAGAGCTTAAGATCATTTGATCTGTGCATTTTGTTCCTCCACCTACAAGTCTTCTCTTTATGCACATATCAGATCAATTCTTTAACCCTGAAATACAGCTCTGGTATCTCTTTTCTGAAGCCTTCTTTCTGACTACCATTCCACGCTGCTCTCCTCCAGGTAGTTAACTCCTTCTTCCTCCAGGCTATCCCTAAATTCTGTACCTACTCCTGTTACTCCATCACATTCTCTAGTTGACCCTGCTAAAAAAATCTCAGAATTGATCTTTTTCATAATGACACCCATGAATGATTTATGAACAAATATACTATATTTGACATATTACTTTACTCTGAAATAAAAGCATGTGAAAGCAGAGTAGGAGAAAACTTTGCAAATTTTGAAAGAATAAATAGAGAAGCTGTAATTAGGACAAAATATAATATTGAAAGAAAAAAAAATCACCTTAACGTACAACAAATTGGAGAAAAAAGTGATTTTCTAAAAATACACAGTTTAAGAGCACAAGATCACAGAGGTTTTTCCCAGAATACACATGAAATACTTAGCAGAGTGCTGGGAACACAATTATATGTTTTTAAAAGTTACTGTTATCATTAACATTATTAACTCAGGTGACTAGACTTGGATGAATTAAAAGTTGTTCTAGGTCATAGATCTTTCATCTTGGTCCTAAAAATTGTAGATTCCACCAAAACTTTGGAGTTTCTCAAGGCAAAAAACAATTCATTTAACAGTGACTTCTTGTACTAGTGAATGTTGTAAGTAGTAACTACCTCCATTACTTCGTAAGTAACTAATTTATAATGGCCTTTTCCCTAATTCAATCATTATGTCATCAAGAAATTCTATTGAAGAGACTTACCAACTTCTTTTTGCTAAAAGTTCCTTTGTCACCACGTTAAAACAAATGCATCAAATGATTAATAGCAAAATGCAAGGCAATTCTTACAGAGTAGTAATTTCCAAAACAGTTGGTAAGAGTTGCTTTATTTACCTTCAGGGGCATCTGCATCACATCTCTTTGGCACAGAAAGGGTTGAATTGCCTTTATGGTCGTTGTAAGTTATATTGGTCTGAAATATGAAAATATGGTTAAAATGTAATTACATTAAAAATTATATTTTGATTCAAAAGTAATCACATTAACTTTATACTCTGTTTTCTATTAACTTACATCTAACTAATATTCTAAAAGGTAAGTTTTAAGATAAGTTTAACATGAGGACTTTTTTGCAACAATCTTTAGGTCCTATGTTAAACAACAGAGCTTCTTCCCGGAGAAAGGGCCTACTTATTTTTCCACAGTGTAACAAGAAAAGAGTATCTTTGGTTTATGCAAAAGCACAACCTTCATTCACAGAAAACTGTTTAAGAAGCATGACCTAGAGAACTAGGTGCAGGGGACGAGGCAGGAAGAGAGTAAAATGGTGTAAGAAGGGAGGTGGACCTCCCAGCACCATGGTTCCCGAGTGCGGGTCGTTCCTGTACCTCCATCATGACTGGTCCACCCACATTGTTACCTAACGTTTTTCAATCAACTTACTTTTCAATAATTAGCAATATTATGGGTGGTATTAATTGAAGGTTTGATATGCTAGTTAGATGTTTTTTCTTCCTAATTACATGTCAAAGTAAAAAGAATGGAGGAAGCAGCACAGGCTAAAAGCAGGAGTGATCTGGACAGACTATATTAATAACGAGGACTCTATTACAGAAAGGCTTCAACGTGACCCGGAAGCATGGATTTGATATGAATTGTTAGGAAATACAATAAGAGGTATTTTAGGAAAAGAAAACAAACTAAACAGAGGTTGAATCAGATGTGGTCAAAATATTTCAAATTGTCAAAAAACCCAAACTAGCTACCAAATTACAACTAGGAACCTCAGCTGGCATCTGAAAGATCAATATCAAGAAATCAGTGTTAGAGGTAAGAGAATACCCATCATGTTAAAAGAAAGCCCAGTTACCCACAAATAAAATATGTATAAAGCATCTCCTGTGGGATTAATGGTACTTATGAGCATATATATTTTGCTCACCAAAACTTTTGAGAAACCACATTAATAAAATTCTTAACAGGTTATTTTAAAGGAAATGTTATAGGTTTTAATAAAGTGCTAAAATTTAATAACGCTCAGTAGTAGCTTGGCACCATGGGATCCATTTAAAAACCTATTTTAGCCCTGGCTGGTGTAGCTCAGTGGATTGAGTGTGGGCCTGGGAACCAAACAACTGCAGTTCAATTTCCAGTCTGGGCACATGCCTGGGTTGCAGGCCAGTTCCCAGCAGGGGATGCACGAGAGGCAACCATACATTCATATTTCTCTCCCTCTCTCCTTCCCTTCCCCTCTAAAGATGAATAAATAAATAAATAAATATTTTAAAAAAACTATTTTAATAAAATTTAGTACGTTATTTTTTTTTAAAAACTGGTATGAAATAAATATAAGTATGTTAAAAAATGGAATGAAAAAACAGCTTTGGCAAAATTAAATTTTATCTGATAAGCTAATATCTTATGCCAGCCTTTACAAATTAAAAACTGCTTTTAAATATCAGTATCTTTAAAATATCAAAATAGTGACGACTTCTGGTTAGGATGTCAGCACAGATAAGCATGGTTCACTTCCTGTACAACCACATCAAAATTAGAACTAAAATATGAAACAACCATCACTCAGGACCATCAGAAATCACGGGAATGGAATTCCAACAACAACAGAAGTAAAGAAACCACATCCATCCAGACTGGTAGGCAGAGTGGAGATGCAGAATGGGCTGGTCCCACGTCACATGTGGTGGAAAGTATCTGGGAGGGATATTCGGAAGCAAGGAGCCTCAGCCCCACACCAGGCCCCCCAGCCCAGGGTTCCAAGGCAGGAAGATAAGCCCCCATAACTTCTGGATGCAAAAACCAGAGGGGATTGAGTCAGTATAAGGAAGTGCTAGAGTGTCAAACAGTTCCCCTTAAAGAACCCACACACAGACTTATTCAGACTCAATCCCTCCCAACTCCAGCAGCAGGGTAGCAGCTTGAAAGGCACCAGTGGCATATGGGGAGGAAGTGAAGTGTCTGACATCAAGATGAGAGCTGGGGACAGCTTTCTCCTAGACAGAAAGCAGACAAAGGGCAACATTCCTTTTCTGAACCCTCTCCCACAGAGCTACGAGTCACAGGCTAGTGCCATATCTGAGACTCCATCAACCTTGCTAACACTGTTTGCTCCACCCTAGAGATACTCAGAGACTTCCTCCCTCCCACCCAACCTATGGGCCCATTCAAGCTGCTTTTACATATGAATGGCTGGCCTTGGTTCATGCTTCCACCTTCCTAAATCCTCTCAAACAAGCAAGAGCCAACCTCAGTGAGCCCCCAGACCCTCTACTTCTTGCTAAGTGGCCCCAGGCCTGGCACTAGCAGCAACGGGCCTAGATTCACAGCTTGGCTTCACCTGGGAATGTCCAAGCCCAGCACAAGTAGCAGCCATCTCAAATTGCTTGATAGCTGAGGCAGTGTGGCCTGAGAAAAACACAGGTGGTGGCTGACATTAGCCTCTATGACCTGGGAAACCCCAGAGTTTGCATACACAGCAGACAGCTACAGACCATGCCAAAGCACTTCTACCCTTCATCCGAACAGCTGATCCTCCAGGACGGGCAGAGCTTGATGTTCAGTGGTCACACCAGTCCTTGCAGTTGACTGGCCTGGGTAAATGCCTTCTGTTGACCTGCCAATGGCAATGAAGCCTCAACTACAGGAAGAAAGTGTACTCAGCCCAAACGAAGGGCACACCTCCAGTACCCAGCTTAGGTGATAGAGGAGGCTGTGCCACTGGACCCTACAGGACACCTGCTACATTAGACCACACTACCAAGACAGGGAGTCAAAGCAGCTCTACCTAATACATAGAAACAAACACAGGGAGGCTGCCAAAAGGAGGCGACAAAGAAGCATGGCCCAAATGAAAGGTCAGATCAAAACTCCAGGAAAAGAACTAAACAAAATGGAGATAAGCAATCTATCAGATGCAGAGTTCAAAATACCAGTTATAAGGATACCCAAGGAACTAAGTGAGGACCTCAACAGCATAAAAAGGATTTGAGTCAGAAATGAACTCCAGGAAGCACAGAGAGTCCCAAACAGGATACAAAGAGGCCCACTCCAAGGCACACCACAGTTAAAATGCTAAAGGTTAAAGATAAAGACAGAATCTTGCCCTGGCTGGTGTAGCTCAGTGGAATGAGTGCAGCCTGAAAAGGGTTGCCAGTTTGATTCCTAGTCAGGGCACATGCCTGGGTTGCAGGCCAGGTCCTCATGTAACTAGTGTGGAGGACAATAATGTGTGAGAGGCACCCACACATTGATGTTTCTCTTCCTCTCTTTCTCCTTCCTTTCCCCTCTCTCTAAAAGTAAATAAATAAAATCTTAAAAAAAGAGAGATAAAGACAGAATCTTAGAAGTGGCAATAACAAAGCAGATAGTTACCTACAGAGTAGTTCCCACAAGAATGTCAGCTGATTTCTCCAAAGAAACTTTGCAGGCTACTGGTAAGCAATATTCAAAGTCTTGAAAAGCAGGGACCTACAGCCAAGATTGCTCTCCCTAGCAAAGCTATCATTTAGAATCAAAGGACAGATAAAGAGCTTCTCAGACAAGAAAAAACTAATGGAGTTCATCACCACCAAACCATTATTATATGAAATGTTAATGAGTATTATCTAAGAAGAAGAAGAACAAAAATATGAACATAAAATGGCAATAAATACATATTTATTAACAACTGAATCTAAAAAACAAACTAAGCAAACAAGAAGCATAGAGACAAATCATGGATATGGAGAGTGTTTTGATGGCTGCCAGATGAAAGTGAGGTGTGGAGGAATGGGCGAAGAGGTGAGGGGATTTAAGACATACAAAAAGGGCAGTCACAGAATAGCCATGGGGATGTACAGTACTGTATAGGAAACGGAGCGGCCAGAGAACCTATGTAGGACCCATGGACATGAGCAGTGGTGTGGGGATTGCCTGAGCCGAGTGGGGCGGTGCTGGGTGCAGGCGGGCAAAAGGAGAAAAACTGAGACAACTATTACAGTACAATCAATAAAGTATAATTTAACATTAAAAAGTACAATATCAAAATAATGAACTTTTAAGTTTTGCACTTACCTCTGTTAAGTAATTTTGGCTTCCATACATAACATACTGGGGAGCAAGACTATAAATCATGTAACTAGTGTGGAGGACAATAAGCAGAAGTATCATACAGAGAAATAAGAGTGCCTGGGGTCTGGTTCTACCTCTTCTGATTTTATATAACTGAAAAGAAAGAAGACAATAACAGTATCTCAGCAACGTGTTTTCCTGGCAAGGCTCTCAGTCCTGCTCATGTGTGGGTAGTCAGCAGAGTTCAATCAACCATGCCTTTCTTTGATTCAAAATACACACTGAGAATTCTTAATCATTCCAAATAATTATAAGAATAATAAAGATAATTTCCTCCATGTGAAGCATTTAGGTTTAGTATGTTTATTTTATAACCATAGCAAAGCATCTATATCTAAAGGAACCTATAAATGATTTCTTAAAAACACAGGATCTAGAGAATATATCAGTATTTACATGGTCTGTTTCCAGACTGACATTTTAAATTTATTATGCAATAGCATCTATTAGAAGTTTATAGAGCTAAGGAGAATTGTGAACTACCTCTAATTCTATCTAAAGATTAGAAGAATTAGTTTAAACTCTAAGTATTATTAATATATTTGTGATCTTATGTAATCTTACTGCACAAGAACAGACATGTCACATGTTTATATATACTCATATCTATAAAATGCTCATAATGTTCTCATACTGCCATAAAATCTAGTTATGATAATCTGACTACGTATTTTCATAGGTAGCTATATTAGAGCTAAACTAAAGCATACAGTAACAAATACAAGGAACTAGGTAGCTTGCTTCATTTCGATGGCAAAGAATACTTTTGTTTTAGCAACTAAGATATCACCTACCTATTTTATGACTAGATTATAGTACTATATAGAGTAACAGAATTCTAATTCTGGATGAGTTGATGATATGATCACCTAAAATTTTACATTTTCCAGCTTCCCTTGCACCTAGTAGTGGATAGCAGTGATAAAATATTAAACATCAAAAGGAAAATTGAAGTCCACTGGGGATTTCTGGTAAGTCTTGCTCTACACAGGTGTAACCCTTCCTCCCATCTACCTTTTCCTTTTGTAACATGGCCAGGATAAGTGAAGCTGCAGCTGCCAGATTAAATAATGAGGGGGAAGCCAAGAGGATTACAGAGATACTATTGGACTTGAAGTTTTTGAGCTACTAAAGCAATGTTACATTTTTTTCTATAGCAAGAAGTCATTCATTAGTTCAAGCCACTATTTAAATGGTTTTTATTTCACTCACAGCTGGAAATAGTCTCCATTTGATACAGGTTCATTTTAAATTTTTTAATTTATCTCAAAATAAGCATAAGAAAATAACCCTTTCTCTAAACCATATAATGATCTTAACTCCTAGTAGGAAGGATCATCTTTTGAGCTACAGTGCATCCATTTGTGCTTTACTGTGTTTCCATGCAGCCAAACCCTAACAAAAATAATATAAATTCTAGACCTGAGTTTTTCAACCTTGGCATTGCACATATTATGGGCTGGATAAGACCATATCGTCAGACGCCTCCCTGTGCACTGCAGGATGTTTATCAGAAACCCTGGCCTCTTACCCACTAGGTGCGAATAGCACCCCCTAGTGTTAGCAACTGAAAATGTCTTCAAATATTGGCAAACATATTGGTAAAATCACTCCTGTTTAATACCAATGCTCTAGACAAAAGCACTTTTATGTTAGCATACAGTGAAAAAGCTAATTTACCATCACTTTTAGTATCAAGATATTTACAACTTCTATATTATAAATCCAAGAAAATTTTCAATAAAATTATATACAAATGATAAAAACAGCAATACTATAATATATACTCACTCTAATCCAAAAGAACCATATGCCAATATTTCTAATCCCCGCCATTGAAGTAAAAATAAAGTACATGATGATAATTGTTATAAGGATGTAATCAAGAGGAAAAACCTGGAAAAAAATAAAATTCAATTCAATACACAAACAAGGCTCTCCCAAGTAACATAAAATAAACTAAAACTTCATTATTCATTTTTGGCAAATGTTTAATATATCAACCCTGATTTAGATCAGGCTACTATAAAAATACAAAAAAAAAGGATCCCCCAAAATGATTACTAAACTATTTCCCAATTGTTTACTCTCATTATCCTAGAAAAATCCTGTAACAAATAAAGCTAAAAATTACATTTAAATATGCAGTAAAAAACTTCATCAAAAATTAAAACCAGGAATTTCTTAGAAAAGCTCACCTTAAGGTTTATATTGTATCAAGTCAAATTACATATAACTTCTTAAATGTCAGCTAAATATCTGTAGTTCAGCTAAATATCTATATAGTAACCCTTAAAGCAACTTTTCAAGTGGTAGTTATATATAAATAAAAAGACAAATCAGCAGAGGGCACAAGCATATATTGCCAGGTATTAATAGGTTTTTCAACATAATAATTTGACTGTGTGTGAAAATGTTTGCTAGAGTACAAAATGACTTTTTTTTACTTACTGTTTGTAGTAAAGGCAAAAGCATATTCAGTGGATTACTCAGATTAGCTCCAAAAATTACAAAACCAGAATCGATTCCAGCCGAATGAAGAGCTTTATCCAAACTAAATAGAAAAAAAATTATAGAGGGATTTTATATATTATATGACCACACTGTCAATTAATTTATAACTTAAGCACGCAAATTCAACTGAATCAAAGAAAACCTTGAATAACAGATTAAACCTCACTTAAATATCTTACAGATATTGTTCAATTAATAAAGGATAAAGAAATACTAACTACTACTGAAACTTTTTAGTCATTCTTTGAGTTAATGCTGTAGAACACGTCAAGTAAAATAGCTCCTTAAGATGAATAGACTACAGTAATGGAATTCAGCAAGGAAAATGCGTAATATCATAGGATTCATGTAAGTGCTTTAGAAAATATGTCTAATGTACTTACTTTGACAGGAAGAGAGAAATTACAAACAGCAATGCAACTAAGATGAAAAATATTCCCCAAATGATCTAAAAGAAAACATTAAAATATAGTTCTAAAAGTTGATATTAAAAGCATGAAATCATTATGTTCAATACAAATTGCTAGTATATGACCATGATAAACTAAAATGATCTAAGATACATTTTAATTTAGTATATAATCTTAGGCATTTGTCATCTAAATTTTCATTATGAGATTGAGAACATACACAAAAGCAGACAAAACATTTTGAAGTCTTCATTTGTAAATAAACAAATGAGATTATTTGCTAGGTCAAACAAAAGGTTTATATTCAGTTATATTCATATATAAGCTTCAAAATTAACTGAAAAGACTAATAAGACTATATTAATCCCTGGCTGGTGTGGCTCAGTGGATTGCGTGCCGGCCTGTGAACCAAAGGGTCACCAGTTTGATTCCCATTCTAGGGAACATGCCTGGTTGCGGTCCAGGTCCCCAGTGCAGGGAGAGGGCACAAGAGGCAACCACATGTTGATACTGCTTTCCCTCTCTTCTTCCCTTCTCCTCTCTAAAAATAATAAACAAAAAAATTTTAAAAAGACTATATTAAGACTAATATACACATACAAAAAAGCAAAACCAAGAAACTCATCAGGTTATGTTAACTTGTTAAAATATGGAATCGGAATATTTTCCCACAGTAAATATACCTATATATACCATATACATGATATATATTATATACAATATTATATATTATATATGCACCTATATATACACCATATATACTATAAATGCTAATTGAATATATACAATTATATCACAGCCCAGAAAAGACCATATAACTGATAATATCCCTGAAATAGAGTACTAGCATCACTAAAGACACTGTCATGTAAAACCACATTTCTGTGGAAAAATGTGCTAAGTATTGTAAGTGGTGGAACACATTTTCTTTTACTATATAAACTTTATATACTAGTGATGATAGAAAAAAGGCAAACAAATTATTGGAACTGGGTCCCTAAGAAATAAAATTTCGTAATAAAAAATGGGTAAAAATCTATGTTACTAATAACTGAGGCTCTTTTTTTCTTGCCATATTTCCAAGTTCCAGGGACAACTAGGCTAATTAGTCCACAAACCCAAGGCCATGATTACCAAGAACATACATGTGCTAGGTAAGCTTTGTTCAGGCATGAGTTATATTGCTGTTGGTCATAAGTTCAATGTTGATGAATCAACAATATTATCTTAAATAAATTGTTCTTAAACACAAACACAAAAAACAGGGTTACATATTAATCAGCCACTGATACCCAAGTTCCTATGTCGTCACTGGTGTTTAACTAGATAATGATAAATAAAGATGGCAAAGGGCAACAGACATTGAACTTAATAAAATGGGAAGCAGGAGCCTGCTTGCTTAGCCAGGAATCTATAGCTTCACACCCCAGGGGATTATAGCTTTGCTCTACCAAAGGAATTAACACTCCTCCCTTCCCATCCCTCCAGTCCCAGATGTTGGTGGGTACAAGAGACGGTGCTGGACCATACAGACCTGTCAGTCTAATCAGAAGGTGGACCTATCAAAATCTGCAAAAGTTTGGAAAGTTAATTGTCCATTTAGAGAAAGCATCTGATCTGTCCTAAACCCAAGCTCCTGGTTATACTCCCAGAGGACTACTGCAACAAAGAATCTCTCAATCAATCAATCTCTTAATGTCTCTCCCCCGCCCACCGATGACGCACTCGCCTGTTTGTTTCTGCGCTCTCTTGCCTGGACCACACAACCATGTGGGTCTAACAGCTACCAGACCCGCAGCAGCTGGTGTGGGCTCATAAAGGACTAAGCTTTCTCTCTCTCTCACTCAGGAACCTGCACTCGCACAGTACACTCACCTGTTCTCTCCATGGCCATGTGGCTCTAGCATCCACGTGGCCCATGTCCATCCAACTCCACTTGCAGGCTCCAAGAGGAAGCCTGAAATGGACTGCAGCTGGAAATACATGCTAAGCTAGTCAGAAAAATAAGCTTCATACTCAATGAGAAAAAACTACAAGCGTGTCCATTAAGATCGGGAAAAAGACAGGGATGTCCTCTTTCACCTCTTATTTAACATAGTACTCAAAGTCTTAGCCACAGCAATTAGACAAGAAAAAATAATAAAAAGCATCCAAATTGGAAAGGAAGAAGTAAAACTGTCATCATTTTCAGGGGACCTGATACTGTACACAGAGAATAACAGATTCCACCAAGAAACTAATAGAACTGATAAATGAATTCAGTAAAGTAGCAGGATGCAAATAAATATCCAGAAATCAGTTGCATTTTTTTTTTTGCCAATAATGAACTAACGAAAATTGAAATAAAGAAAACAATCCCATTCACAATTGCTACAAAAAGAATAAAATACCTAGGAATAAACCCGATGTGGAGCCTGACCAGCAGGGTCTGTGTGTTGTGGCTGCAATGAACAAATTCACATGGACTGCAGAAGTCCTGTGGAGAAAAACGATGGCATAGCCACTCTCTAAGTAAGAGAGGGCCCCAACCCCTGCCTGGACAGGCTTTTGTTGCTTTTCTGGGTACATTATATTGAGGATGGTCCTCATTTACTATGCACAGGTTCACTTTAGGTGGTTACCTTTTACAGATAACAGAGGAGAGGATGTTGCTAAATACTTCAAAGAAAAGGATGTTTGCAAATCCAAGGGGAAAAGTGGTTGAACTGACTACACTCCATCCTTGGGAGGTTTTTAGGACAGACTTTAGGAAGTTACTTTAAAGATATGTAATAAACATTTGCTGCCTCAATTCAGGATGAGGGAGTTTAACAAAAAGCAAGCCTCAAAGCAGCCTAGGTACAACGCAGGCTGATTCTCCACAGGAAAACCGATCTGTGGGCTTGATTCCTGTGTGCCTACTGGCTCTTGCTGGTTTTCTGAATCAGGGGCTGGGCTACATTCGCCACTGCCACGCAGACTGGTTCCCTATATGGACCTAACGAAGGATGTTAAAAAACTGTACTTGGAAACCTATAAGACACTGAAGAAAGAAACTGAAGAAGACACAAATAAGTGGAAGCACATATCATGTTCATGGATAGGAAGAATCAATATCATTAAAATGTCCAATCTATAGACTCAACACAATTCCTATCAAGATATCAATGATGTATTTCACAGAACTAAAACAAATACTTCAAAAATTTACATGGAACCACAAAAGGCCCCACATAGCAACAGAGATCTTGAGAAAGACCAAAGTTGGAGGAATCACATTATCTAATATCACACTATACTATAAGGCCATAGTAATCAAAACAGCATAATAATGACATAAAAACAGACTCATAGATCAATAGAACAGAATAGAGAGTCCAGAAATAAATGCATAACTTTATAGTCAATATTTTGCAGAGGAAGCGAGCACATACAATGGGCTAAAGATAGTTTATTCATTAAAATGTGTTGAGAGAATTGGGTAGACGCATGCAGAAAAATGAAACTAGACCACCTCTATGCTACACACAAGAATAAATTCAAAATGAATTAAAGACATAAATGTAAGACACAAAACAATAAAAATCCTAGAAGAAAACATGGCTGTATAATCTCAGACATTGCTCATAGCAATGTAATTCACTAATGATTAGTGAGTCACCATCTCACACCTGTCAGAATGGCTATCATCAATAAACCAACAAACAAAAGGGGAACCCTTCTGCACTGTTGTTGTGAATGCAGCCACTGTGGAAAGCAGTATGGAGATATCTCAAAAAATTAAAAACTGATCTGCCTTTTGACCCAGCAATCCCACTTCTAAGAATATATCCAAAGGAACCCAAAACACTATTTTGAAAAAAATATAAACATATGTTCACTGTAGTGTTATTTGCAATTGCCAAGATCTGGAAGCAGCCCAAGTGTCCACCAGCACATGAGTGGATAAAGCAACTATGAGATACTGACACAATGGAATACTAATCAGCCATAAAAAAAGGAAAATTTTACCCTTTGTGCAGATAGATTTGGAGAAAATCATGCTAAGTGAAACAAGCCAGTCAGAGAAAGACAAATACCATATGATTTCACTCGCATGTGGAATCTAATGAACAAACCGAACTAACAAGGAAAATGGGGACAGACTCATAGAGAGCAGGATGACAGCTAGTGGGGAGGTGGGTGAGGGAGTGGAGGGATTAAGCAAAAAGGGCTCATGCACATGGACAACAGTGAGGTCATTGCTGGGGGGAGAGCAGTGCAGGGGGACTAAATGGTAGTGGAAAAAATATAATAAAGATTAAATGTAAAAAAAACAAAAAATACTTACAAATTTATCAAAATTCTGTATTTGCAAGTCTACTTCACTTAACACTACAAGTGACTGCTGAGAGTAATTTAAGATAACATAAATAAATGTAAAGGCATGTTCATAGATTGGAAGATTCAATATTAAAATAAAAGGGTGAAGGGTTTATAGGAACAATTATAAAGGACATACGGACAACAACAAGGAGGGTGGAAATAGGGGAGGGAGGTGGGGAGGGATGGTATGGTGGGGAGGGGTGGGGGGGAAAGGCAGAAAACTGTACCTGACCGATAAATAAATAAATAAATAAAATTAAATATCAATTCTCCCCAAGTTTACCTACAGAGTCAAAGTAATCCCAATAGAAATTCCCATGGGTGTTTTGTGAAATTATGAGCTGATTCTAAAATTTATACAGAAATACAAAGGTTCCAGCATAGCTAAAACAATTTTGAAAACAGAATATAAAACTGAACAACTTACAAAACTGATTTCATGACTGCTTGGAAATCTCCAGTAATCAAGTTTTAATATAAGGACATACAGATCGGCAAAACTGAAGACGAAGTCCAAAATTAGACCCTCACATGAGCCTATGATCAATGAACTGATCTGACAGAATTGCCAAGGAAATTCAATGAGCAAAGGACAGTCTTCACACCCACACAAAAATGGTCTGGTATTCATATGAAAAATAAAATAAGCCTTTATTTACCCTTAGGGTCATACCATCCAATAAAATTAACTTAAAATGAACCACAAATCTAAATACAAGATCTAAAAGTACAAAATTTCTAGAAGAAAACAGAGGAGAAAATGTTTGCTATAAAAGCTTTAAAAACACCTCTTTGAATGAGTGTTAAGAAAACATAAAACCAAGCCATAAAGTGGGAGACAACATATATGTCTCCTACTTTGTATGAATATGTATACACAAAATACATGTATGTGACTAAGTACTTGATCCAGAATACATAAAGAATTCTTGCAACCCATTCATAAAGTAAATACCTAATTTTAAAAATGGCCAAAGAAGCTTTTCAGAGAAGATATAGAAATAGCCAATAAGAATAGAAATGTTCAATCTCAATAGTCATCAGGGAAATGCAAATTACAACAAAATGAGACACTATTACACACCCATTAGGAAAACTATTACAAATAATTACAATATAAAAGTTGACAAGGACACAAAGAAAGTAGAAATCTTATATTGTTGTGGGCATGCAAAATGGTACAACCACTTTGGAAAATACTTTGGCAATCTCTTATAAATTTACACATATATTAAACATTAGACCTAGCCATTCTATTCCTAGGTATTTACCCAAGAAAAATATGAATTAAATGAAAAAATTATTTACACATATATTTATGCACAAATGTTCACATCAGTATTATTCATAACAGTCTCAAACTAGAAACAAATCCACTAACAGGTAAGTGAATAAACAAGCTGTGTCACAGACACACACTGGAATGCTACTCAGCAATAAAACAAGAATGAACGACTCCAAAAACTGCAACAACATGGATGAATTTCAAAACCACTGAGCTGAGCCAACAAAGCCAGACAAAGACTATATACTACCCAGTAAGTTTTAAAAAGGTTATAATTTTATGACCCCATTTATTCCAAATTATAGAATACATACAACTAAAGTGTAAGGACAGAAGTGCATTAGTGGTTTTCTGCAGTCTGAGCTCAAGGAAGCAAGGAGAGACAAAGTAGCTTTCTGGGATAATGTGGATATTCTATATACACAGACCTATATTTGGTAAAGTCAATCTGCACACTTAATAAAGTTGATTTAAAAATCCGTCCAAGCATATGATCAGTGAAATGGAGCAGAGAATGTTTAAAACAAGGTAGTTAACGTTGCAGACTGGTTATAAATATTTATAAGAATCTACAAACAATTTAGAATTAAGGTAAGGTTGGGGAAGGCTTCTCATACCTTTGGTACTATGAAGACAAATCCCTTTGGGAAAAGAATTTGAGTGAGTTTTTAAAAAAATTATTCTAACAGAAGGTTAAAATAGGATACATAGAACTGATTATCTTTTATTTCTGAAAAACTCCTTCGAAAGAGGAGCTTTGGGGGGTGAGCAGTCACTGCACTTCCTCATTTCCTTTCTAATTACAAGAGGAAGACAACGCACCATAGAACTCACCCTGACTGATCTTTGATAGGGTTCTATAAAACACTTTTTAAAACAATTCTCCAAAACCCACTTACTAGCTTCATTTGGCTTAACTTCACTGAAACCAGTCCATTCACTGCACTTTCTGATCACACTGGCATTGTATACTTATGGTATAAACAATTCTGGTGTTTGAAATGCCAGATACAGAGTGGGCAGACAAAAGTCTACGGCCAGCAGCTCTAGTTACTTTTCAGACTCAGGTTCATATTATGATAATCTCAATTCAATTGAGATACTTATGTTTAGAAACCACAGTCCCAAGAATTCAAGGCTAACAAATGATGTCCCCCCACCCCAAAAAGGTAATAGTATTCCATCTCAAATAATACCTTTTTACATAGCTTCAGCCGCATACCATCTAACAGTAAAGCAGATTCTGTTGCGTTTCTGTTAGGACTCCTAAGTTTTATTACGAGTCCCAGATCTCCTACTTACAGAAAAGTACGACTTGCAAAATATGCTAGCAGCATAGTAATATAGCATACTATATTATTTATCTATATTTTGATTTAAATCTCCTAATAACTGTCGCTGTAACACTTGCATTACACACGAATAAATGAAGTTCATAATCATGACAGAGCTATGATTCCAAACTGGATTGTTTTGACTCCAAAATCCATGTTCTTAAGTACCATGCTGTAATACATCAAAAGGAGAACTTAACCTCTCTGAGACATACTACATAAACTTGGAAGAAGAAAGACAGCATAATTTTTAAAACTCCATTTACCTTTAGGGGCCGCAGAGCGCCACAAAGTTTTGTCCACCAGCTGTTTTCAATGAATTCTAAGTGCCTCCCTCTCTTCCTAAGAGTTCGTAACCTTTCTTCAAGTTGTTTTAAGGTGCGTTTATCCCTTGCTGGCAAAGGCCGACCATCTTTGCTCTGCAAACAACAGAACAAAAATAAAAGTTTTTACATTAAGGCATAATAAACTAACCCATCAGATTTAGCTGATCAAGCAATGAAAACTTTTTTATGTAAGATATAACTCCTTAGGCAAATTTAAAAATTGAAAATAACTGACAAATTTTTTAAAGGTTTTACTATTTTAATTGTTTTAATTCAATTTACAACTATTTTTTTTTACTTTTTCTTTATTGTTATTCAAGTATAGTTGTCTCCGTTTTCCCCACTACCACCCCCCCAGCCATGTCCACTTCCCACCCTCAATCCTACCCCCCCTTTGGTTTTGTCCATGTGTCCTTTAGAGATGTTCCTGAAAACCTTTCCCCATTCCCCCCCATTATCTCCTCCTACTTCTCCTCTGGTTGTCAATTTCTTCTTAATTTCAATGACTCTGGAGAGCATCATGTTACATGAAATAAACCAGGTGGTGAAAGACAAATACCGTATGATCTCACCTGTAAGTGGACCTAATCAACAAAACAAGCAAGCAAGCAAAATATAACCAGAGACAGTGAAATTAATGACTGACAATTCTGAAGTGACAATACACATATCTGAACCAAGATCAGCATCAAAATGTGGGTGTATGTACATTTAATACTAAACTTCCTTTTGATCGCTGTTCTCCAAATGTGTGATATAAAGTGATGTGGAGAGAGAGAAATACTTTTAAAAAATCTCTTTTATGGAATATTTCATGTAGTGCATTCAACTATTCTTGCTTGCCTCTAAACTTTTCCTATCCCTTAACATACATGGCCCCACTCCTTCTCTTTCTTTGGTCAAATGACTGTATTATAGTATACCTAAACCAGTGTTTCTCAGCCCCTTACTCAAATACCAGCAGCTAGATGTAATACTTGTATGTGGTATGCAGAGGTTTTTACAGTTGCTAAAAATTGGCACTTCCTTGCTCTCCAAGTACATTTGCAAATGAGTCATGTTTTCTTTGGTCAACCTAAGCTAATTCCCATCTAGTTCTCTGTGATGCTTATTGTATCCATGAGCCCACCTTCCTCATAGTGTCTCACAGATAACACTTCACTTAACTCCCCTGCCCCTAAGTCTCCCTCAACTGAATACAATAATAAACAACAATAATAAGGCAACTGCCATATATAAAAAAAGTGAAATGTACATTTGTTTGTTTTGCTGTCAGGAACAAAAAATATTTACATCAGACTGCATTTTCAAAACGTAAAGAGATTAGATATGAGAATATTAATATCCTTATTAAGGTTAAATAGGTTTCTCAGCAGATACATAACATATTGCTACCCAGCATATCCTAATGTAGCCTTGAATTAAAATCATAGGTATGATGAAGACAATACCCGAATACCCTTTAATAAAGAGGTTTACACAGTTATAATGCTCTCCTGACATTGTAGCACTGCCATGCTCTTCTGGAACTGGTCATCCTCTTCGGTATCTCATCTTACTGCTTTATAAGCTTTATCATGCATAACAATCACCTGACAAACTGGTTAAACACACAGATTTCTAAACCTCATCCCCAAGAAAATATGACCTAGTAGGTCTCAGGTAGGGCCTAAATTTGCATTTCTACCAAATTTCCAGGAGACGCTGCTGCTACTGGTCCAGAGACCATACTTTGCACATATTGGACTATATTTAATCTTCACTCCTTTAAGTCAAGTACATTAGATATTACCAAATTGTATCCCCCAAAAAGGAACCTTTCAGAAAGGTAGTTTCTGAAAGACAGAAGGATAAAATAAAAGCTCCTTTCTAGAAGACAGATCTAGGTAATAATACTTCAGTGATATGGTATGAAAAGGGCTCAGTACTTTAAATCTCAACCATATCCTCCATTCTATTATCAAAAAAATACCAACAATAAAGTACTATTATTTCACTGCTGGCTTTCAGTACATCAGGAAGAAAAATGAGTAAACTGATTTAACGGTCCAATATAAACAGACTCAAGTCATTTGCCTACTTAATGAATGCTTCAGTGGAGTAGAAGGATGGATGCCCAGTCTGCTTTGGCAACTGACCAAAACAAATATATGAATAATTTTGGTCAGAAAAACAAACACTAGCACAGAAACCCAGCAGTTAACTAACTATCTAATATGAAAAGGAAAAAAAGTGGTTGTAAAGTATATACATACATACCATTTGTTTAAAAAAACAGTAAAGATTCCCTTTAATACTATCCCCAATTACCACTCCCCTTCCCTGTGGTTATCACTGTGAAGCATGCTTATCAGTCTTCTTCTAAACATTTTCTATGTATTTATATATGCATGCATACATGAAACACACTTACAGCTTTGTTGTAAACAACAGCTAACAGCCCGGGCAGGTATGGCTCAGTGGATTGAGTGCTGGCTTGCTAACCAAGGGCTTGCCCATTTGATTCCCAGTCAGGGCACGTGCCTGGGTTGTGGGCCAGGTCCCCAGTGGGGACACAATGAGAGGCAACCATACACTGATGCTTCTCTCCCTCCCCCTTTCTGTCTCTAAAAATAAATAAATAAAACCTTCAAAAAAACCCCACAATAGCTAACATTTTTTGAGCACAATTCTTGTGCCTAGAACTGATCTGTTACATTTATTCTCCTTGAATTTTCAGAATAAAAGTTTGGGGTGGGTAAAAGTATTATCAAGATGAGATAAGGAAAATAAGGCTCACAGATATCGTATGCATAATCTGCTGAGCCAGAACTTGAACTGAGATACCCTGGTTTTATAAGACATACTCTTCAAGCTCTATATAAATCTACCTCATTCCTTTTCATCACTGCATAGCATATTACACCATGCTCTGGTGCGTGTGTGTGTATATATATACATACACACACACACACACACATATATACACCATACTGTTCTTACATATATTGTTCTTAATATACCATGGTAGCTTAATTTAACAAAATACCTAATTTTTGAGCATTTAAGTTGTTTTCTTTTGGAGGGGAGGGACATTAACAATGTGCATGAATATCCTCATTCACATGGGTCCAAGTACATATATACAACCCAGCAAGATCAATTTCTACGTGAATTGTTGGATTAAATTTTAATTATTAAAAGGTATGCATTAGTGTGAATAAGCAATGTCACAACATTCAAGTTTTTTAAAGGCTTAATATTTTATTTTCTAACAGTATACCATTCCCAAATTCTCATTAACACCTGACAAAGGTATACATTTAAGATTTCTAAAGGATAGAGTAAATGTACTGAGTTACTCTATTTATCACATCTGATTACAAGAATGACCAACGTCCTGATTTTAGCACAGAAAGTCCCATGTTCCTGAAAACTGCTCAAGTCCTAATATTATACTGAATAAAAGTGGCAAGAAAAAGCTTTCAGTTTTTCACCATTGAGTGTGATGTTAGCTGTGGGTTTGTCATATATGGCCTTTATTATGTTGATGTACCTTCCTTCTGTACCCATTTTATTGAGGCTTTTATCATAAATGGATGTTGAATCTTATCAAATGCTTACTCTGCATCTATAGAAACAAAATTTTACTTTTCACTTTGTTAAGGCGGCATATTACATTGACTGATCTGCAGATGTTGAGCTATCCTTGCATCTCTAAAATAAATCCCTCTTGATCATGGTGTGTGATCTTTTAAATATACTGCTGTATTTGGTTTGATGATATTTTGCTGAGGATTTCTGCATCAATTTTCAGCAGAGATACTGGCTGATAATTTTATATTTTTTGTTTGTGCTTGTCTGGTTTTGGTGCAGGGTAATGTTGGCCTCATAAAATGAGTTAGGAAGTGAATCCTCCTCTTCGATTTTTAGGAAGACTAAGTAAAACAGGTATTAAATCTTTAAATGTTTGGTAGAATTCACCAGTGAGGCCATCTAACCCTGGACTTTTTTTTTTTTTGAGAGGGAGAGGCAATTTTTGAATACTGTTTTGATTTCTTTACTAATGATCAGTATATTCAGAGTTCCTATTTCTTAATGACTCAGTCTAGGAAAGTTGTGCATTAAGAATTTATCCATTTCTTCTCGGTTGTCCAATTTAATGCTATATAGCCTTTCAAAGTATTGTCTTATGGTCATTTGTGTTTCTGTGGTATCCATTTTAACTTTTCTTTCATTTCTGAGTTTGTTTAGAGTCTTCTTTTTTTCTTAGTGAGTCTATTTAGAGATTTGTCAACTTTGTGTATCTTTTTAAAAAACCAGCTCTTAATTTCTGCTTTTTAACCCTTTTAAAAATGTATTTTCTATTGGGTTTATTGGGGTGACATTAATTAATAAAGTTACAAGGGTTTCGGGTATAGGATTCCACAACGCATCATCTGTGTATTGTACTGTGTTCCCCACCCCAAGTCAGGTCCCCTTCCAGCACCAGTTGTAACTCCCTGCACCCTCTCTACCTACTCCTATCCCCCTCTCCCTCTGGCAATCACCACACTGGTGTCTGTTTCCATGAGTATTTGTTTTTTTCCTTGCTTTGCTTTTCTGCTCTTATTTTTATAATTTCCTTTCTTCTACTTACTTTGGGCTTCATTTGTTCCCCTTTTGTAGTTCCTTAAGGTCTAAAGTTTGAGATTTTTGTTTCTTGAGGTAGTACTATTTGCTATAAACTCCCCTTTCAGTTCTGTTTTTGCTGCATCCCCAAGGTTTTGGTTTGTCATATTTTCATTAGCCTCCGTGCATTTTTAGTTCTTCTTTGATCCAATGATGTTTAATCTCCATATATCTGTGATTTTTCTAGCTTTCATCTCACAATTGATTTAGAGTTTCATATTGTAGTGGTCCAAAAAGACAATTGAAACCTGTTTTATGTCCCAACATATACCCTTGAGAGTGTTCCATCTGCAGTTAAGAAGAAGAATGTGTATTCTGTTGCTTTTGGATGGAATGTCCTGTGTATATATAGTAAGTCCCTACAACCTAATGTGTCATTCAAGGCCTGTGTTTCCTTGTTAACTTTTTGTCTATATGATCAATTCATTAATGTAAGCAGGATGTTAAAGTCTCCTACTATTATCGTGTGGCTGTCAATTTCTCTATTTAGGTCCACTAATAACTGTTTTATATATTTTGGTGCTCCTAACTTGGGTGCAATATTAATGAATGTTAGGCCTTCTTGATGATTTGTCCCATTGACTATTACATACTGTCCATCTGTGTCTCTTGATACCTTTTTTAGCTTTAAGTCTACTTTGTCTGAATAAGTATAGCAACATATGCTTTCTTTCGGACAGCGTTTGCTTTAAGTATCGTCTTCTACCTCTTTGCTTTGAGCCTTTTGTCTTTGGAGCTGAGATGTGTCTTCTGATGGCAGCGAATAGGTGGGCCTTGTTTTGTAATCCATGCAGCTACTCTGTCACTTTTGATTGGTGAGATCAATCTGTTTACATTTACGGTAATTAGTGATATATAAGGACTTACTATTAATATATTATCTTTTGTTTTCTGATTGCTCTATATCTCCACTGTATCCTTTTATTTGTTTCTCTATTTTAGTTTAGTGGTTTTCTACAATGCTTTTCTCTGCCTCTTTTTTTATGGTTTGTCTTGTGATCTAGACTTTTGTTTTGTGGTTACCTTGAAATATATATCAAACATCACACAGATAAAATACTCCTTTTTATTCTGACAGAATCTTATCTTCATTTATCTACACAAATTCCATCCTTTTCCTCCTTCCCTTACGTTTCTGTTGTCACAATTCTTTTTATGTTGTGTTTGTTACCAAATTGAAGTAGCTATAATCACTTTTAATGCTTTCCCCCTCTTTAATCTTTATGCTGTTTAAAACCCTATTCTGTAACAGGGTTGCAATTTCCTGACTCTGTGTTTACTGTCTCACTCAAAGATTTGTGTACTTTTCACTCTTTCATTTCCAGCAGAAGAGTTCTTTTAAATATTTCTTGGAAGGTGGTTGTATGGTGGCGAACTCCCTCGTCTTTTGTTTGTCGGGGAAATAGGGAAAGCCTCTATTTCTCCTTCCTATCTGAAGGACAGCTTTGCTGGATAGATTACTCTTGGCTGGCAACTTTCATCTTTCAGTATTTTGAATATGTCATTCCACTCTCTCCTGGCCTATAGTATTTCTGCTGAGATATGTGATGATAGCCTAATTAATTTCCTTTGTAGGTCATTGCCTTTTTCTCCTGGCTTCCTTTAGAATTCTTCTTCTTTATTTTTTTAATCATTGACTTTCAGCAGTTTTCATATAATGGTGTCTTAAAGAAGTTTTCTTTCCATTGAGATAATCAGGTGTTCTATTAGCTTCTTGTACTTGCTTAAGTTCAAGTCCAGTTCCTTCCTCAAGTTTGGGAATTTCTCATCAATTGTTTTTTCTTTAAATTGGCTCTCTGTCCCCTTCTCCCTCTCTTCTTCTTCTGGGATACCATTATCTTTATGTTGCCCTTTCTAATGGAGTTGGATAGTGCTTGTAGACCGACCGACTGACCGACCTTCCTTCCTTCCTCCCATCCTTCCTCCTTCCTTCCTTCCTTTCTCTCTCTTCTTTCAACTGAATATTTTTTATTTCTATCTTGTAGCTAGTTAATTCTATCTTCCATATTTTCTGCTCTATTCTCAATGCTTTCTAATGCATTATTCAACTCATTTATTCAGTTCTTCAGCTCCAGAATTTCTGTTTGGTCCTTTTTTTGTTAAAGTACTTCTGTTCATTAATTTTACTCCTGAGCTCACTAAACTGCCTGACTTTTCACTGACTTTCTTCATGACAGCTATTTTGTATTCTCAATCATTTAGATAACAATCTTCTGTGACTTTCACTTTGGTTTCTGGAGAACTGTCATTTTCTTTTTGTGGTACCAGGTCACCGTGATTATTCATGGTGCTTGATGGATTGTTCCCCTGCCAGTGCAGGTGAGTTTCACTTACTTTAACAATTCACAGATAGGTTATTTTGAGGCCTTTCTTTTGTTTTTTGGTAGGTGGCTATACAGCACAAAGTTTTGGTTTCCCTTACCTGAGCTGCCTATAGTTATATCTGAGAGCCAGCAATTTCCACCTTCCACTGCATCTGCCAGAGGTGTTGCAGGTGCATTCAGTTCTGCTGCTTGTACCTCCAGGGTCACTGGTACCTTGATGCTGCAAGTGTCACTGCAATCATGGGTTTTGCTTACAATCATGAGCATTACCAATGGAATCACCAGGATGGCATGTGACCCTGCTGTTCTGGTCTGGGTCTTGGGAACTGCCACCACGGTGAGGGGATAAGGTGGAGCAGGAGAGCCAGGGTTGCAAGCCCTACCACACTGCCGCCCAGTTAGCTATGGCCAGGAAGCTGAAGTCCTGTGTACTGCATCCAGTGCTGCTACCATGCTCTCTGGTGCTGCCAGCACTGCCACAGCAGGGTAAGAGAGCCAAAGTCACGGGTGCTAATGCAGCTCCTGCCTTTCTTTTCCTTCTCAGGGTCTGTGATACAGGGCCAGAGCTGCAGGCTCAGCTGCCATGGCTGGGGAACCAAGGTCATAAGCACAGTCCCTACCGTTTTCCTGGTTCCATCTTTCCTCTGCATTCATTCCACCTACTTTCACATGTACAGATGTGTGGATCTCTTAGGCATCCTAGCGTGTTGAGAAAAGGAATTTTTGTTGAGTTTTAGACATCCCCCTAGTTGTAGATTGGAGGGAAGAGGCAAAGCAGGCATTTCACTCTACCATGATACTGATATCACAATTTTCTTTTTCATGTGCTCTTACTGTTTGGTTTCTGTATCAGGATTATGTTATTTAGTAGGATTATTTAGAACATTTTCCATTTTCATTATGTTCTATAAAGGTTTACCTGTTACTTAAAGATAATAAAGGAAAAAAAATTATTGTATATTTAGAAGCACATTTAATTGGCAAAAGGTCAGATGTAATCCTATTTTGGTCAATTAATAATTTTTATTTTACTATTTTTATATTTTTATTGTATTTTTTTCCATTACCATTTATTTTTCCATTACCCTTATACTCTCTTCCACCTCTACTCACGCCCCTCTCCCTGCAGATGTAATCTTTAGCTTACTCAACTAGTACATAAAACTTTAACTGACAATAAAATCTGATGTTACACATGAAATCCGCATGCTTGACAATTAGCAAAATTTTGGTCATATGTAAGCAGAACTTCTGCTTTTTAGTTGTTAGAACACAGGAATTCTCAAACTGACAGTATCATATAGTTCACAGAAAAACAAATTTTTAAAAATATGGGCATGGTCTTGAAGTATATGTTGCAAAACAATTCAAACAATGTCAAAAATATGTATTCCCCAATGTCTAAGTCACATCAAAAAGCAGATCAAAGATAAAGAAATTTTATGCTTCCCAATTACAATAAAATACCAACTTACTTTTGACTTAATTGCTTGAATGTGTTGTTCCACTTCTTCAATGTCTTCGGTGTTTTCTAAACGTTCATAAGCAGCACTTCTAGTGCCTTTTATCAGATTTAAAGGTAATGCCGACATGCCATAGGCCTAAAGAGAATAAAATTAAAATATGATTTAGTAGTATTATTTTAAATATACTACACACAATTTTCACATAAAAGTGTCATTAAAGTAATTAGAGAAACAGTAAGCAATTGTGAAGGGGCACAGCCACTGAAGAACATGGTACGTGGGAGCAAGTCATGATTACACTGCTTCATGGGTGCTCCTGCTTATTTCACACTTACAGAGCTATAGCTGCAACACTAACAATTCTCAGGACAGGTAATATTTATTCCTCAAAGGGCAAGTTGCAAAATTAATGTAAATATAATACTTTATCAAAGAGATAAATTATAAAGTTCAGGCTAATGAGAGGTAAAAATAGTGTGAATTAGTAAGAACAATTCACAAAATTATTTTCTATGGGAAAAAGCAATTTTTTCCAAGCATATATAGTAAATCTGTAGTAAAATGTAAGTATTTTAATAAAAATGTTATTTCATTAGCATACCAATTATCTGTAGACATAGCTGTATATATAACCTATTTATAAGTTCTAAGTATTTATAATCATTTTTGCTAAATATTTTTAATATTCCTATAAGTAATTTTTACTATTATTCAGCACAAAGAACAAACATGCTTTATATTACCCAAATCTATATTAGCCAGTCTCAAATGATGAGTTTTTATTGTACCAATTAAAAACAATGGTAATTGCCATGTGACCATTATTTAAATCATTATTGACCTTAAATCTGTATAAGCAAAACTGACAACTATCACCTCCTGTTGCAGCAACAACATTATGTATTTAAATATCTTTCATTTCCTCCACAGCACACAGCCAGACTATTTTAGCCAGTCTCCCCTGCTTGTTATTCTGTGTTGGACGGGTTTGGGTCTCGAAAGATACCAACCTGAGTACTCAGTACTATTTCCTTAAAAATCTGTCACACTAGGCAAGATGCACAATGTGGCCTTTACCTTCTTAATCTTTTGTATTTATCAGTCTTTATTTAAAAACCTTTTCAGTTAACATGCAATATTATATTAGTTTCAGATATACAACATAGTAATTTGCATAGACATTTATGTAACTTACAAAGTGATCAGCTCAGTAAGCTATACCCATCTGACACCATACACAGTTATTACAATATTACTGATTATACTCCCTGTGCTGTACCTCACATTCCTGTGACTGTTTTTGTAGCTGGTAACTTATACATCTTGGTCCCTCCCCCTTTTCACCAATCTCATCTGGCAATGATCATATATCCTCTGTATCTATGAACTTGTTTGCTGTTTTGTTTGTTTATATTATTTTCTATATTCCACATATTAGTGAAATTATATGGTACTTGTCTTTCACTAACTTATTTCACTTGGCATAATACTCCCTAGATATATCAATGTTGTCTCAAATAGCAAATTTTGGTTTTTTTTATGGCTGAGTAATGTTCTGTTCTGTATATGTACCACATCTTGATGGACGCTTAGGTTGTATCCGTACTTGCTTATTGAAAACGATGCTACAATCAACAGGAGTGCAAATGTCTTCTCACTCCTGTGTTTTGGATTCTTTGGATAAATACCAAAAATTGGGATTACTGGGCCATGTGGTAATTCTATTTTTAATTTTTTGAGGAAAATCCCATACTGTTTCCACAGTGGCTGCACCAGTCTGCATTCCCACCCAAAATGCATGAGGATTCCCTTTTCTCAACAACCTCCCCAGCACTTGTTTGCTGATTTATTGATGATAGCCATTCTGGCAGGTGTCATGTGATACTTCATTGTACTTTTAATTTGCATTTACTCCTGAAGATTAGTGATGTTGAACATCTTTTCATATGTCTATTGGCCATTTGTATGTCCTCTTTGCAGAAATGTCTATAGGGTTGTGTGTGTGTGTGTGTGAGAGAGAGAGAGATAAATTGTATGAGTTCTTTAAATATGTTAGATATTAACCCCTGATCAGATGCATCATTAGCAAATATCTTCTCCCATTCAATACGTTGCCTTTTTGTTTTCTTATTATTTCCTTCACTGTGCAAAAACTCTTTAGTTTGATGTAGTCCCAATTCTTTATTGTTTCTTTTGTTTCTCACGTCTGAGGAGCAAAGTGGCCATTAGTTAGAGCCCACTGTCAAATGCAAAATCATCTAAATTCTGTACACTGGTCTGCTCGTCTTACTTTCTACAAAACCATTTTCTAGACTGTTTGTGAAGCCATCTCTCTCCAACTCCCAAATCAGATTATGCCATTCCTTTAAATAGCATCCTTTAAGATTCCCCAGGACTAATAAGGGTAGTCTTCAGAGTATGCTGGGTAGGTGTCTTTAGGGCCACTACAGAAGAGAGGAAGGTAGGTAGTGAGTGGTGCAGGGACCTGCTGCTCCTTTTCCAGAGCAAATCTACTTTGTTCATCTACATTTTACATAACAGAATTTCATCTAAGATTGTTTGGAACGTTACTTAGCATTGTTTTTCAGTGAAAGGTAAAATTACTGGTCTTGTGAATACACCCATTATCTAACCCTGGCATACAAACCCCCACCTACCAATCTTATGTCGTGCCTCCGCAACTGTCTGCTGTTCTTAAAACTCACTAATATTATACAACTTCAGGCTTCATCCGGCATCCACACTTCAGTGTGGCACATGCTGTGCCCTCGTCTAAAATGCCTATCTTCTCACCTGACTTCATTAGCAAATTTCAATGCCCTTCAGGCCCAGCTTAATTACACCACATCTGGAAGACTTCCTTGACTTGTATATGTGCCTTGCTTATAACTCAATTATAATATATAACATTGTACATCAATATTATTGGTCCAGGTAATTGTTTTATCACTAGATCTACCAAACTTGGCCAATCAGAATCACTTGAAAAGATCTTTAAAGTACAGATTCCTCAGCCACACTAGTAATGACTACAGTAGACAATTTAGTATGTAAGGACTAGGTCTCAATTCTTTTTTCTCCTACCTTTATTCCAAGAACAAACATTTATTAAACTAAAAAATAATTTCTCTGAGAAGATAATATTTAACCAAAAATCATTAAAGAAGATTTCTTTATTCATATAAACCTATTTCCTTACATGAAATTGATGTATCAGAAAGCTAAACTGGGGACTTCCAGCCAAGATGGAGGCATAGGTAGATACAATTTGCCTCCTTGCACAACCTAAAGGAGGACAACAACAAATTTTAAAACAAAAAATAACCAGAACTGCCAGAGAATAGAACTATGTGGAAGTTCAAACCAAGGAGTTAAAAAAGAAACATTGATTCAGACCAGTAGAAGAGGAGGAGTTGGGCAGCTGGGGCAGAGAGGATGGATGGCAAGGCAGCGGCTGGAGGACCAGTCAGGTGAGGTAGCAGTTGGCAGACTGGGTGGTCCCACAGTTGCATGAGGATATACCAGGAGGAACAACTGGAGAGCAAGACAGACTGCACAACCCAGGGTTCCAGTTCAGGAAAAGAAAGCCTCAAAACACCTGGTTATAAAAACCTGTGGGGGTTGCAACAAGAGAAACTCTCAGCTTCACAGAAGAGTTTGTTGAAGAAACCCACAGGGTCCTAGAATATACACAAACCCACCCACTCAGGAACCCAATTAGCTTGAAGGTAGCGGCAGAAGTGACTGAAAGCCTGAAAGTCAGATGAGAGCTGAACAAGTGGCATTGTTCCCTCTTGGAACCTTCCCCCATATAACAGCACCACCACACAGTGACATGGGTTGCCCAGCCTGGAGAATACCTAAGGCTCTACCCCTTACTATGCAATAGCTGTGCCATGACAAAAAAATATGGCCCAAATGAAAGAACAGATCAAAGCTCCCAAAACTGCACTAAGTGATAAAGAGATAGCCAAACTATCAGATGCAAAGTTCAAAACACTGGTAATCAGGATGCTCACAGAA
>PVKM010007005.1:0-42674 GCA_004027735.1 Carollia perspicillata | reverse complement strand
TTCTTGACGATTACCCACAGTGTCTCTCACACAGTGCTTTTCACAGACTGGGAGCTCAGAAACAGGCCCTTGACTGAGTGACTTAAGGCGTGCAGCTAGTGGCTCAGTGTGCATTACACTCATAAACTACTTGAGTGCTGCTAATTATCTTTTTTGCCTTCGATGTTCACGATCAATATATTTGTGTTTGTTTTTTACTTTAAATATATGTATTTGGGTGTGTTAGATTCCCCAACAGTGAGCACAAGACCAAGGGCAAAGACTGTGCTTGTCTCCTTTTTCATTGTTTCTTCTGTACCTGTTTTGGTGAGGAGTACATAGTAGACACTCAATAAATACATGCTGACCGAGTATTGAATAATTGCAAGGGTCTGCTTTTACATATTAAGGAAAGTTAGTATATTTGTGTATATTCAGCAGCTTTGCTTTGAAAGTCTTCTGTTTGAAAAACTGTTGAGTCACAGAGAAATCACTGGGGGTTCTTACAAACTAAATGAGTTTATAGGGACATGATTAATTCCTGCCTGCTTTGTAGCTATCACATCCTATCCGAGTGTTTGCCTTCCAGGAAAAAGACCCATGGAAAAGAGATCTCCAGCTTCAGAAAGCTTCAAAGCATAATTAGATTGAATTAATACACAGTTGAGTAACAATTTACCTTATTTTAAACAATAATTTTTTTTCATAAACCACCAGTATGCTAAATCAAGTGTCAACCAAACTACAATTTTTCCAAACCTCAAGTTAAGGGCAAGCTACATTCTAAACCTCCCTATTTTGGTTGGCGTTGTTCTCCTAACATCAGTTTGCAGCACTGCTCGCCCGTACCAGTGACACCTAGAAAACTAACTTCTGGTGTTCTCACCCACTCCCCTCCTTTGCATCTCCTTGCCCCATGATTTTGAATCTTCCAATCAGATACATAGGCTACATCACACAAAGTAAAGTGGATCCCATGCAAGCATGGTGGAATGCAAGCTCCTAACAAAGAAACAAACAAATGTCACTGGACTCTCAAAGCATGTGGTCCTGCGTCCAACAGAAGACACTGACATCTTCAGACCACTCTCAGTCACCCACAGGTCTGTGGGCCACAGTCTCTATTAGCTACTCTCCTCTCTGGTTGTCAGTCTTCACTCTTCTCTCTCATGTAAAAGGGTAAAAAAAAATGATGAAAAAATATTTGGATTTTTGGTTGAGAACACAGATAACATAGGGAGTAAATTCCAGAAGATTTTTTAAAATTTCCCAGTGATTTTTCTTCTTCCTTTTTTTCCTCTCCCCTCCTCCCCCACCCTAGAAATTATTATTTTGAAGTTCCACTTTGCTTGCTGGCTTTGCCCTGAGCTCTCGCTTCCTAGCATTCATCAGTGACGACTGCAACCCACATTCACTGCAATAAAAGCAAATAGGGAAAAGGCTTTTCTGTGCCATCCCGGCCATATGTATGCAGTGAAAGTGAGGGAGAGAGAGACCATATAATAGATGTTTTAGTAACACAAGTGCGCACCCTCCTTTTTGCATACATATTTACCCAGCTTCTTCTGGAGGTCTCATGTGCTTCAATTGCTCATTTATTCTTCAACCTTGAATAAAGAGACAAGGAGATGTGGGAGGGGGAGGGACAGACAGACCTATAGATGACAGAGCTGTAGACAATGTTGTTAGCATGCCAGATCTTATTACGGAACCGTGGGAGGTCATGTGCGCCACATCCCTACTCCACGGGGACCACCACATTTAAAACAAGATGAAAAAAATTTGATGTGGGAAAAAAACCCTCATGGGCAGCCTTCAAAGGCAGAGACAGGTTGTGACTGGATTAACATTTATTGACTGTTTAAGCCTGCTTTTTTGCTTCAGGACAGAGATACACGAGTTTAATTGCAGAGGCTGTTCTGCCAACTGATCACCAGAGTGGCAACCAAAGCTTAACTAATCGGTCCTTCATTAGTGAAAAGTCTCTATTACAAAACAAATTAAGCATGCTCTGATCCTAACCTACAGGTCCAATGGCATTACGGCAAAGTTTAAGCTGTTAGAGCACTGAAAAAACGTATTAAGGGTTAGCGCTGAGATAGCACTTTGCTATTGATTTTACAATACACAGGTATTATGATTTATGGAGTGCTGGTGTCACTCTAACAAGCTGAAGGACACACAATATCATCTCCAGCATCATTAAAATTCAGAAGCCTCCAGAACTAACTCATCAACCACTGTGCATTGTCACAGACTGTGGAGCTGAGCTCCAGCTTCAAAACGCCCTGAGCTGCAGTGCAGTTGTCTGCTGGTTTAGCAACCAGAAATGTAAAGCTGCCCCTGAAGATTCATTCCATGCCCTCAGTGAATCGTAAGAACCCATTTTCACAATGAGTTATCAATTGTATTTTGTTATTTACCTTTGCCTTTTAACATCAGAAGTGTTGTGTGCGTGACTTAAGAAAAGAAGGTCTTTAGGACAGAAAGACTATGTGCCAGGGCAGCGTGTAATTGCAGCAAGGCTCTCACTGTGCTGTGCCCCAGAATGATTACCTTTGTTTTCAAAACAGATAAAAATCTGGCTGCACTCGCTATGATAATCAATCAATAGACATTCATTGAGCACCAATTATACTCAAGTGATTACAGTAAGAGCTAATCATTACTGAGCATTTACTTTGTTCCAGAATTGCTCTAAGTCCTCTTGTTATATTAAAACATTTATTCCTCACACTGCCCTTTAAAATGGAAACCATTTTTATGTCCGTTTTACTGATAAAATCAAGAAGACCCAGAGAAGTTAATTCTGCTGCCAAGTGGAAGAGCCAACATTTAGTCAGACAACATGCATTCAGGCATTGTCCTGGGTCAGTTCCTATACCCAAACAATTGTTTCTTTTAGCAACAGCTGCATTCTTTCAACTAACTTCAGTGTCTGTAGTTCTGTAATTTGAGGATCAGGTAGAGATATAAAGTTGATCCTTTACTTTTACCAGATACCTTCCTATAAAATATTATTGAGACACCCTTTAGTTCTCTGTGCTCAGCTATATTATTCACAGTGAGTATAATATTCTTCTGGAGGACCTATTTTCTGTACCTTTAATCATTTTTGATACTTCCGTTTATTTGTATATTTCTTCTTTACATGAGAAGGTAGATAACCTAAACCACAGTATCTTTTTCTTTCCTGTTTTACACCATTCCCTAACCCTACCCACCTCCCAAACTAAACATTGTGTTGAGCTTTATAAGAGCATCTGTGTTATTTACAATCAATGTTGGATTAAACTAATTAAATTACAAACATTTAACTTGGCTTTAGATCTGTATTTCTCCATAACCGTTTACTAAAAAATGGAAATTGGTTAAGTGCTATGTCTATCTTTTAACTCAAACTAAAGAATGTGGGACTGGTGTAGCAGAAGGATTTATTTCAAAAACTCTCTCACCTTCTAGAAGGCCCCAAAATATGGCCTTCAGAACTAGTGTTATAACTATATTATTGATTCATATTTAACTTTATAACCCCAGATCATTTTCTGTCTAATATGCATAGTGAATCATTTTCTAAATTTCATTGAAGGTTCCTTTTCCCACATACATTGCATGCATTATATTCCTATTAGGTGTTATCCCAATTATTGCAGCCATTTGTACAACTGGAAATGTCATTAGATTTCAAAATTTGCCTGTAATTTCCTCTGATTATCATAGTGCTATTGTCTTCTATGTCCCCAAGACTTTCGGAAATGTTATAGATTGACAGCTGGCACCTAAGGAAGCCCATTTGCCCAGCCAATACTGAGTTAGTAAAACCCTCTCCTTTCTAATCTACCCATCTAAGGAGGTTACCTCTACTTCTGAATGTAATTTGTCAATCCGAAGGTGTCTCCATGGTTCTTATCATCTTCTGGTCATGCTGGTACCTTAACTCAAAGCACTACATCCACTTATAAAATCACAATTCAATGTTAGCGGTAGGGCCCAAGTATCACCTCTTCTGAGAAGCCTTTCATGTTTCCGCAAGTTAGAATTAGTCACTCTGTCCTTACTCGTCCCCTGTGTCAGCAACCTGATTTCCACTCACCGAAAGAGGTTGCATTTGACATCAGAGTTTTGCCCAAGTGCAGTTTCGCTGCATTCACTCAGTTGATCCCAGGGAGCTTAGAATCATCCAAAATATTCATCTCTAAAATCTTAGTCTCATTTTCAAATGTTGCAATATTGTTTTCTGAATCTGGACTCTTTGGTCTTCGTTTAATCAAGTTGTTCTTCCATAGCTTTTATCTTTCTCATTAACAATGAGATAGAGTTTCATATAAGATCTGTAGTTCTTCTGAACTCCTCTATCTCATGGAATATGTCTAAATGTGTCTTCAGTCTTATTTTGATCCACAAGATCCTTAAGAGCTGGTAGAAACCTCATCTACGAGCTAATATAACCTCTCATTTTATAGACAATAAGTTAATCTGGGGAAGAGTGGAGAAACTAACACCTAAGTACCTCATCCAGCCCATCCGGGGGACACATGGATTACCGTCAGTGTTCTGTTTCCAAACCTGAGTGGAGCCAACTGGCCTCATCTACACGTGGCAGAAAGGAAATGGCCCACAGTGGTGCTGGTCGCGTGGGGCTGTGCCCAAACGGCCTGCACACAGCTCTGCACTTTGTTCCAGTGGGGCCGTTTTTGACAGTACCCCTAAGCTCCCTGAATCTGACTTCCGGAAATTGATATTCTGGGTTTACTTGCATTCTATCACAACCTTGAACTCCCAATTCAATTTACCCTCACCAAGGCTGTCTTAATCCTCATAGCTTCACCTATCCTCCCTTCTCTAGACAAACAAGCCAATGCATCTCATAAAGTTTACTCCGTTTCTGTGTATACCTTGCCATTCCATGAATTGCCACCACATCTCTATAGAATAGAACACATGGAGTGTGTTTCTGCCCCTCACAATCCTAAACCTGACTCACAACTCATCTCAAAGGCCAACTCATTTCTTACAACCCTCAGACCCCTTCTTCAGAATTGTTACTTTGCCTCAACGCTAGCTCCTTCCTTCGCCTGTTTTCTATTAGGATTTCTTTTATATTTATTGTTTACTAGACTGTGCGCCCTAAAGAGAGATACTTTCCTCTAGGCATTGAGTGACTTCACAAAGCAAATGTTTGTTGGATGAACAAATGAATGATAAGAAAGTCATGTTCCTTTCCACACAAATATATCTAACCCAAAAACATCAGAGATGTCTTAATTTGTTAGTCGGAGGTTTTAAAAACTAATAAATAAATTCCATGATGCATTAAAAAAACATATATGACACGCTTTGTACATCATGAACCTGTATTGCTATTTCTAAACATGACCTAAACTTTATATTCAATTATGATAAAGGGTAATCACCCTTTCTGGATTTCCTTACCATAATTTTCTGTAATGAAGAGGAGGAAAGACATGTTTAAATACCTACAATCTCACTAAAGTATAAATAACTTCATCAAACATTATGATGAACCAGTTTCAGGATTGATATTTAAACAGCGTCAATTCATTCCCAAAAGAGTCAAGTGAGAACAGAGAAATCCACTCACTTTTTTGGATGTTTCAACTAAGCAGAGACACATATTTAAATATTTGAAACACCAATGTAACTGCCTGGATATTCTTTCCTCTGAAGAACAGTCAGATTGTGTCCACACCGCTAGGTTAAAGGTGTCCTCACACCAAACCGAGATGTCTTTGCTTCTCCCCATCACTTCTAACTTCTGACATCATCCTTTTACTCCTTGAATAAATCCAGTATCAGCCCTGGCCCATATAAATCTGTGCTGGCCCTTTGCTTCTGTCTTCATGTACAGCATACTGTAAATAATCATAATGGAGTGGTTGTAAATAGTTCTGTGGTACACTGGAGACCCCTATTGGTGAGACGCAGTCAGTGAACACCGGGCTCAACACTGAGGAGCAGAAACTGGGTCGGCTATTGCTCAGCACCTTTGGGTTCCAGCAGAGCCCAAAGTGCCACCACTGACAATTTTCACACCCTGATTCATCAGTGTGTGAAAGCAAATGTTTGTGTGTTAACTGTATTTTGTGTTTGCATGAAGACATCACTGAATAAGAAAACAGTACAAATGACAAGAAAAACAATGTGTGACCTGCAATTTTAGGGCAATTCATTTTCTGTAGATAATAGACAAGAGGGATAAATGCAGTGTTGCTCTTATATGAGTAAATATTGATCAAATACAACAAAGCATCCACAAAGTTCCAGTCTCTCGGAGAGTTGGGTGGTAAGCCATGCATTTCACATACCCAACTTTAAAACCAATATTGTATTGGTTTTAAATATTTCTGTGACAGAGTATAGTAAATAACTAGGCTTTTGTGGGGCCTTTAAGGGGCACCTTGCTTAATTCAAGTTAAAAGGTACTAGTTTAGAAACCCCAAATATTAAAAATAAAATTTTTATTTCAATCATAAAGAAAAAATTAATTTACAATGAAAAAATGATTACCTCTCAAACCTCCAGATGTATTCTTCAGTGTGTATATTGAAATTCATTTGACAGCTTAGAAGATGAAATGGCTAGTGTTTCTATTATAATATAATGTAAAAGGTGTTGTGTGATGCCAAACGCACCATAAATCTTCATTCATCTGGGGTGGAGGGATTGTCTGAGAATGTTAATTTGTATGTGTTGGCTGGTGTTTTTCCTCTTTATTTCTCACATCAATCTTTTAGAATAAATTTTTAAAAGAATAATGACAATATAAATATGATAGCTGTTTATTTCAAGTATTATTAGCTTTAAAAATATTTAAAACTTCTACCCTCTCCATGCTGTTTTTAAAAGGGAAAGCTCATCACCTGCCACATGAAAAATGTCTTTGTGCTTAGATTTGAAATATCCATAGCCCTAAACTGGCGTATTAACATAATACATCTCATTAAACAAAAGTATGGCTTATGGAGGGAAAAAAGCCTTCAAAAAAATTTACAGTCAGTTCTTGATTTACCTTTGCTATTGGTTTTGTTAACATTTTCAGACTTGTTTTCCTCTCCGTGATTTTTCCCTTCAAACTAAATTGCTATTTGCCTTGCCTTTCTCCTCTCCTTCATTCCCCCCTCAAAACAGACTCACACTCGCACACGCGCAGGGGCAGCCTCTTCTGCACAACAGAAGCATTGCCCTGTCTTTAGATGAAGTGCCTATTGTAGGCGAGAGCGTAGGCGTGGAGCATAAAATCTGATGTCTGTGAGTTCAATATGAACACAAGTCCCCATTCACACACTGTGTTCATCGATCACTTACTTCTTTGCCCTGTGTACCAGATCACACATGCTTGTGTAATTTATTCATGATGAGTTCTGAACCTTATCTGCTACAAGCAAAAGCTGCTAAACTGCTCGGGAGTTTTTATTTACAAGTTCAAACGTAGTCCTGTAGGCTAAAGCCTGCGATGGGCTGTATGTGAGCAAAAAACCCCTCATCTTAGGAAACATACTCCTCTCCCTCTCCCCACAAAGCTCCCTAGTGAACGTGGCCTAATGGAACCAGCATGGAAACAAATGCTTTCCTGGTATCAAGTTCTTGGTGTGTGACTTGGTGCAGGTGGGACGTTAGAATTTCAGAAAGGTCAGAAAGCTGCAGGGTCCAGGGATGCAGACAACAGAGAAGGAAAAGCCCTGAGTTCCAATCCCAGCACTGCTGCCTCTGTCCCCACCTTTTCTGAAGGAGTGAAACACAAACAGTGATTGTCTTAAAATGTATGCACTATCTGAACTATCTGTAATTAATAACTGATTGATTTTTAAATGTGGAGTATACGAGGCCAAGTTCTGTGCTGCCTCCATGAGCTGTTGGGCAATGGCCCACAAGGAACAATTCTAGAATGCACGCTTGAAACCTGATAATGGTCCCACACAGAACAGACTGGTAGGAACCTATTTCATCCACTCTACTGGCTCTGGACCACTGAGAGATACAGGATGAATGCCCTGGACAGGCAGTATCTCTGCAAATTTGAATTATAAATAAGAAATATTGATATTATTATAAAGAATAGAGCTGCTTTATTCAGAGGAAAGAACAGAGAACGAAAGTCGGAAAGTTCAAAGAACAAAATGGTCCCAGCTCTGCTGTAGGCTAATTCCATAACCTCTTTCACTGTTTTGTTTTCCTTCGTGTGGCTAATGGGCATTATAATCCCTACCCTGCCTGTGTCATGCATGAGCATCAAGGGGCATGATAAATGTAAAACTGCTCTGAAAAGCTGTGCATTCTATCTCCATGGGGCAGGGGGTATTGTTAGGCTCACTACTGTCAAAAAATGCCAATGCTGCTCATTGCTATTAGCAAAACCCAATTCCTTTTGTTTGAGTTTTGCCTATAGAAAGCAATATAGTGAAATAAATATCCATTAGTCAGTAGTCAACATATATTGGAACAGCTGAAACACCAAATCTTTTTCCTTTAAAAGCAGAATGCTAAACTGATGTTATTTCAGGAGCTGCAGATGGGGGGACTGGAGTGGGGAGGCATTCCGGGGTCGAGATGGGGGTCAGCTGGGGAGATGCAGCTTGGATGGGGCAAAAATTCCTCTCCCCAGTACCAAAAAAATGCATCCACTAAATACACGCCCGAGATAAAAGTCAGAAAGAAGGGTCAGCTTGAACGGAGGCCTGTTATTGGTCAGCATGAAGAAGATATTGATAGCAAATGTAATGCAATACATTTTCCTCTGCCACACATTTCTGAATAATAGCAATTTGCCAACTAGCTCACCACCTCAGCACAAACCCTGGAACGCTCCTGCTGAGTCTCGGAAAGCCGGCTTGTCTGCGAGTGCACAATATACCGGGAAAATCACCATAAAGCTCTGTGCCACCATTCAATGCAAACAGTCCTCAGGTCCTGCTGTGACTTGGCACACCCCACTGGACAGCTGGAGACTGGAGAAGAGGGGCTGCTGCCAATAACATGTTACAAGGGATTTTAGAGCAATTTTCTGGGAACCAACAGTCCTGTGCTGTATTATTTCACAGGCAGATATTGCTATGAGCTACATAGAGTTATATTATGGTGCAGTGTACTGCCTATTTATACCTGATATGATATACAATAAAACACTCCAACACTTTCCAATTCCATTTGTGAGCTCGAGCAAGGAAAAGTAGGGAGACGATTTGCCACAGCCTTATGTTATACCTAATATAATTTTGGAAATCAGCTATTGCCCCAAACAACATTTTACTACATGCATCAAAAAGATTTAAGTTGCTAAGGGTCGCACAAGTGTACTCAGAATATGCTTCAAAGCCAAAAGGCATTCCAGATAGATGGTTTATTGTACATTATTCCTTCCCCCACCGCCAAGATAGCTTGCATTGAAGTGCTACTGGAGATCATTAAAAAAAAGATTGCTCAGTTTATGTAGCTTGAATATATAAAATGGTAGTTAGCTAAATTCCAGAGGCAAGAATGTTTGGGAGACAATGGCAAGAGCCAAGCGAAAGTGAGTTTAAATCAGGAAGACAGTCTCTGTAGCAATTAGTCTAATGTAATATCATTTTTAATGTAAAGAAGCCACATTTTCTAATTTTCACTAAAAGCCCTAGGTGCTGAATGGGTTATAATAAATGCATGCAATAAAAAGCAGGTACACTCATCTTATAAAGCAGCCTATTAACCAGACTGCTAGTGCTGCAAAATCCAGGACACAGTAAACAATACTTTTTCTGTTAGAATAATGATGCATAGTTTACTCTTTTATACCAGGCAGCATTTGGGGACCACATCCATTTACCAAAATAATACCAAATTAGTACTGTAAATATTGAAATCAGACCTTTCAGGCTAACCAGTGGCCCAATTTTCTCTTCAATCTGCTCTTAATCTCAATTCATCAATAACACTACCTTATTATCGAACTTTGACAGCAAGCTAAGGCTTTTGATAAATTATACATCTCAAGCCAGATTTAAAATTTGAAGCTCAAGTGCTAATTATCTGTACAGGCCTAGTTAATAACGAGATTTCTTGTTAAGTATCTGATCACAGCATGGGCATCATTTGTCAAGATCCTCAAGTCTACCTTAGAGACCGGCTCCTCGAACCCTCCCTTGCCTACCATATGTAAAATTGGGATCTTTGTTTCTGTAATAACCTTTTATTAGGAAGCTGACATAATGATTAAGTTCACTGTAGACACACACAATGAATTAGACAATTACCCTTGCTGCTTTAAGCCACTCAGACTCCTAGCAAGACAAAATAATTAATATTGAATTTTAATTTGATGCGTTCCACATTTAAACCCCAATTTGCAAAATACACCTGGAAAGCTGCCGCTGCTTCCTTGCAGTTTGTGCTGATGAAATAAAGGCCCCCGCAGTTTGAATGTAGAAGCGCAGAAGGCACGATGCACCACGATCACTTCTCAGTGGAGCACAGAAATTTCTAGCATTAATGGGAAAGGTAATTACCTAGGTCTAACTTTATAGCCTTTCCTCTAATGAAACTATAATCTCCCAGGCCTATACATTTTAAGCATTTGCATGATTTTAATGATTTCAGTGCCATAACTGTTGTTATACCCAGTCATTTTGAAATGAAATGTCTTAAATGCAAAGATGTTAATTATATTAACGGGCCATTCTTATTGACACAACATAAGGCTGAGTCAGAGTCACCATTACGAAAACAACTGAGGGCAGCATTTCTCAAGTGGCAAAAAATAAGATAAAATAAAAAATAAAGATGAATATCAATCCATTTCTCCTTGTTCATCCTCCCTGCAGACTTCACCATTACTACATAGCAAAAGGGCATAAAAGCTCAAGTTCTTTGGACTTGGCTCCCATCACTAATATTTTCCAGAAAAGGTTTAGAATGAGTACAACATAAAATATTTTTACTCTCTAATTAAATGCCCTTTTAGAAAATGATTAACCTTCTTGGTTGGGGCATTTCAGTCTTATGGGAGAGGCTGAAAATCCATGCAGTTTTTCTTTTGCGAAGAGGTTGGAGTTTGGAATAGAAGAGGAGACTTTCTCCAGTGGCATCACGCAGTGCCAAGATCGAGATGCCAGGCTACACTGAGTTATCTGTTTTAAGACATATGGAGGCAACTCATGTTATTGCAGGAAAGGAATGAAGATTCACAATCCACCTATTATGCACTCTAAAAGCCCTTACTCATCCAGACTGAGCAGCGCATGTGCCCCTGAGCGGGATGGCCACGTCCAGAAACAATGGTTTTTCTTCTCTCCCTGGGAGTTCCTTTCACCTGTCTCCCTTTCTGTGGACTCGCTGCCTCCAGGGTCCCTCCCACAGTTGGGTGGCAGCCCTAGAAGGAGCTAATACTGCTGGATATGGAGGGTAGCCAAGGACAATTTTTTAAAAATTCTCTCACCAAGGAGTGTATCCATAGATCCTCAGCCTTTGTTCTACCATCAGTGCCGAGTAGAAGGCACTTCTTTCTGAACGCATCCCTCCCGCCACTTCCCTGCAATACCAGAATGACCAGAGAGTCGTGGGAAATGGTTCCTAAGCTGGAGTTTGACACTTTGTTAAGTCAGAGATGAAGAGCCCCTTCATTGATAGCTTACCACATAGATGAAACAGTCACTTACACGCAAGTCCCCAAAAGTCCAGAGCTATCTCCCCAAACTGTAAATGAGGTCATGAAGGAGAATGAAGTGATCACCACTTTCTAAGCTAAGTATCCTGGAAAAAGGCAAATGCCCAGGGCTCTTGAATCTGTCAATGAAATTAGCAACACTCCATGTCTTCTTAAGCGTTTTCTTCTTTTGATTATTCCCATTAAGCTATGCAGCCAAGTATTTAGTAACACTTTCTTCCTAGATCATCTATTTTAAAACTAGGTGTGAATCTAGGCTTAGCAAGTTAAACACTATGCCACCTCGGGCAGCTTAGGTAACCTCTCTGAGCCTCAATTTTATCAGGAGTAAAATTAGAACAACAAGGGTCTATTTCCTAAAGTCGATGTGGGGATTAAATAAGATAATATACATCACACTCTTGGAACAACTGTTGGCACTAGTAAGTGCTTAATAAATATTGGCTGTTACTATGGTGTTATTAGCTGTCATTGTTGTTATTGAGAAAGCTGTCCCATGGTGATTACCAGAGCGGAAGGGGGTAGGGGGAGGTAGAACAGAGTATACAGGGTACAAGTGGTGATAGAAAGAGACGACTTGGGGTGGTGAGCACACAATACAGTACACAGACAATGTAGCATTGTACACCTGAAACCTATATAATTCTATTAACCAATGTCATCCTGATAAATTCAAGGGGAAGGAAAGAAAGGAGGGGGAAAGGAGGGAGGGAGGAAGGAAGGAAGAAAGAAGGAATGAAGGAAGGAAAGAAGGAAGGGAAGAAGGAAGGAAGAAGGAATAAAGGAAAGAAGGAAGGAAGGAAAGAAGGAAGGGAAGAAGGAAGGAAGGAAAGAAGGAAAGAAGGAAGGAAGGAAGGGAAGAAGGAGAAGGAAAGTTGCAGGCTAGTATTTAGTAGCCCTTATATGGATCATTTGCTTTTGGGGGTCTGGCCACCACACAATTTAATGAAAATCATGAGAATTTCATTTCTAGGAATAACGAATCTACAGTCAAAAATATTTCTCTTCCCCAGGCATGATTTGCAAACAGAGCCACAAGTCCAAGTAAATATGATTGCTATTAAAAGAAAGACTACATGTGTAAGAAAAAGACTAAAAGACAATGCAATGCTTTTTTATGAAGGTAAACAACAAAATTTACTATCTTAATCATGTTTACATGTATATTCAGTACAGTAGTGTTAACTACACATTGTTATACAACATCTCTAGAAATTTTTCAGCTTACAAATTGAAACTCTATGTTCATTGAACAACTTTCCTTTTTTTCCCTCCGCCTAGTCCCTGGCAACAACTATTCTACTTTCTAAGAGTCTGACTACTTTCAATACCTCATATAAGTGGAATCATGTAGTGTTTGTCCTTCTGTGACTGGCTTATTTCACTGAGCATAATATCCTCAAAGTGTGTGCATGTTATAGCATTTGACAGGATTCCTTCTTTTCGAGACTAAATAATATTCCATTGTATATGTATTTCACATTTTCTCAATGCATTCATCTGTCAGTGGACATTTAGGTTGCTTCCACCTTTTGGTTAGTGTGAATATACAATGAACATGGGGGTACAAATATCTCTTTGAAATCCTGTTTTGAAGGCTTTTGGATATGAGATCTGTCCAGAAGGTATCCAGCCATGAATATGAAAAATAGAGGCTTGAAGAAGATAAAAGATACAAGAAACACTGTACATAGGACAATGATGCCTCAGTCCCTTTCAAAGTAGGCACTGTGGGACCTCACAGTTCTCGGAATCGCTTCAGCTTCCCTGTCCTATATTCCTGAATCTCATCAATGGTCTGAAATCTCTTCCCTTGCAAAGGTGATTTTAGTTCTGGAAAAAAACAGAAGTCACAGAGTGCTAAATCTGGGCAGTAGGGGTGCTGAGTCACCTGAATAATTTGATATTTCACCAAAAATCTCTGTATGAGACGTGATGCATGAGTGGACAGGTTGTCGTGATGAAGCTGCCAATCACCAGTTGCTCATAGCTGCGGACTTCTGACTCAGCCAAATAGTTTCCATGGAAGAATATTCAAGCTTAATGCAAAATGTAATGCAGATTCAGTATTCTACTTGCTCAGTCATTTTCAATGTGACAGCCACACAGTATACTCACTCAACGGCGTCTACAGTGACTAGTACAGTGAAGTCATTTGTTTTTGTTCATGAATGCACCTTCCAGGCCACTTTCCTTGGCTGCCAGGTTACATCGATGTCACACAAACCATTCTTGTTATTTTAACAATGCCTGGACTTTTTTCAAACAGAACTCGTATATCCAGAAGTAGGACTGCTGGGTCATATGGTAATTCTACTTGTAATTTTTGAGGAACCTCCATGATGTTTTGATAAAGACTACACCATTTTACACTCCCACTTACAATGCATAAGGATTCTAATTACTCCACATTCTAAAAAAGACTTATTTTCTGCTTTTGATAGCGGCTATCCTAATGGGCATGAGGTGACATCTAACTGAGATGATCAGTGATGTAAAGCATTGTTTCACATGCCTCTTGTCCATTTGTGTATCCTCTTTGGAGAAATGTCTGTTCAAGTCCTCTACTCATTTTTAATTGATTTATTTGTCTTTTGTTGTTGTTGAGTTGTTGGAATTCTTTTATATATTTGATATTAATTCTACATTAGGTTTGCAAATATTTTCTCCCATTCCGCTGGTTGTCTTTTCACTCTGTCAATTGTTTCATTTGCTGTGCAGAAGTTTTTAAGTTTAGTGTAGTCCCATTTGTCTAGTTTTGCTTTTATTTCCTGTGGTTTTGGTGTCATTGCCAAGAAACCATTGCCAAGACCAATGTCATGAAGATTTTACCCTATGTTTCTCCTAGGAACTTTATAAGAATTTCAAGTACTATATGATGTTTGTGTCTTTAACCCACCTTCAGTTCATTTTTGTATATTGTTTAAGGTAAAGGGTCCAATTGTATTCCTTTAGATATGGTTATCCAGTTTTCCTAGCACCATTTGTTGAAGAGACTGTTCTTTCCTGATTGTGTACATTTAGGCACTCAATCATTTGAAAATTATTTGACTATACATGTGAGAGTCAATTTATGGGCTTTCTATTCTGTTCCTTTGGTGTATATGTATGTTTTTCTACCAGTACCATACCGATTTGGTTACTGTAACTTTGTAACAGGTTTTGAGATCAGGAAGCATGAGGCCTCCAACTTTTTCTTTGTCAAGACTGTTTTGGGAAAATACATTATTTTTTATGTTATTGTTAATGTTATTATCTTTGGTTAGTGGGGCTATGAGGTACCTATCTGAATTTTGCAGGTTGCATTTAATAAGTAAACATTACAAATGAATATAAGTTAGTATAACTGGGGGGATAAACATTTTTAATTTCATATCTGTCTAATCTTGATTCCAGAGCTCTACTCCTGCTAATGGTGAAAAACTTAATCCTGCTAATTTCAGATATAGTTAGTACAATAAAATGATTATTCATCTTAGAAAGATGTTATCAGCCCCATTTAAATATAGTACTTAACACTATCTCCAGCCTGTCTCTTCTCCTTACCTATCATCTGGACAATAGATGATGGCATTGAGAGGGATGCTGGGTGATGGAAAGAGCTGGAGGCTCTCTTACCCAATGCCACAGAGGCCCACCCTGGGCTGGTTCCCGGATGGTACTGCCTGATGCCTGCTCTAACTGGTGGGAACTGACTGGTCCACTGGAATCCTCTGGCTTATAGCCCAGTATTTCCAATGGATGATGCCCCATAGATATAGCCAATTCTTCCTAACTTAGTAAAAGCTCCATAGGTATACTTTCGATGAACTCCTTGGCTTTGCGAAGAAGCCTCAGGACAGTCGCAGCAGTTTAGGCTCCTAACTCCTAGCCTCAACAAATCCTAGGCTCGCAAAACCAAACAAGGTGGGCATCTCCAAAAACCTGGAGAGGAGAGGCCAGCTTTGGTGCTCTTCCATCTCTCTACTACTTTCCCCCTTGACCAAGTAGGCAACGGGTATGTCCGCAAGGGTTGATACTCAAAACCAAGTCCCTCTGGGGAAGAACACAGGCTTACCCCACCACCCGCACTCCCTGCTTGCTCCCCGTTGCAGATATTTCCAATTTCAAGAGGAATCCAATGGGTTGAAATTGCAGGATGGTCGGTTGCTGAGAAGAAAAATAGAACATGAAACTTAATATATCAGGTTATTACTAGACAACAAGTTAAGAATACCTTTATCATCCTGACATAATTAAAAGAAAGAATAATTTTTAAGATGCTGGTGGCCCCCCTCTTCTGAGACAAATCTGAAGGAAGGTTTTGTAGGATGAGCTGAAGCTCCATTCTTGCAGCCAGGCTTGCTGCCACAGCTGGTCCTCATCATTGCTCTTTTCCGCTACCTATTCTAGGCTCACCCCACCCTCAGACAACACCTCTACTGCTCTCAGTGGATTACCTGGTAATGTCACCTAAACCTCATTCCTGGGGCATCTGAGCAGTGGGCACCATGGCCTTCTCAGTCCAAGGTGGTTGCACTTGTCCACTTACTATCCAAACTGATAAAGGGAATACCATGAGGCATTCAAATGGATCACCTGGTGGCCAACATGTCACTCCCTGACCTGTTGTGTAGCTTCAGCCTGCCACTACCTAATTGTTAGGGTCAATGACTCCTGCCAGAATGGCAACTCCTCTTCTTGTGTACTTATTCCCAGACATAAGAAGCCCAAGGCCACAGGTAGTAGCTATTGTTTATAGCTCAATGGGACTCTTTCTAGATCCCTTTTGGGAACTATAACCTTTAACCCTGTCAAGCCCAGATTTGTAGATATGACAAGCACAAGTCCCCCAGGTGGGTCACTGAAAATGATGCTGCCATCCTCTAGTTCCCAGACCAAGGTATTTTTCCTATTGAGGACACAGCCACATATAAAGGTCTTTTATTCCAAGTATTACTGTGTTCTAAAGGGTGGCACCCACCTTCTAAAGCAACACCTTCAAGTTGGCACTTTCTTCAGCTGTGCCCTCAGCAGTGCACTCCAATGCTCTATCAGGTCACTGGATGTGGGGTGGTACAATATGTAATATGACCAATGAATCCCATGGTTGTGGATTCTTGGTTAGACCTCCTTTTCTGGAAAGTGGGTCCCCTAGTCCAATGTCACAGTGTGTAGGATCTCTTACCAACAGATCGAACTCATTATAAGCCCTCAAACAGTGGTGCTAGAGGAAGTCCTGTGGACAGGAAAAGCAAATCCGTTCCCAGAACATCTATCTATTCCTGCCTGAATGAATCACTATCCTTTTTAGCATGAAAGGGATCCAATATAGTCAACTATTCACCAAATGGTACCATATTAGAGACTCAATTAGCCAAGGATTCCATACAGGGATGGTACCAAGTATGTCTTTTTCAATTATACACTCAGGGACCAGGAAAACACCTACCAGATGGATATGCAGACCCAATTTACCTGCTGTGAACAAGCCTAACTCACCCACTGTGGCAAGGCCTCCATTCATTTATTACCTGGCTCCGATTTCCTGTCACTCTTAACAGGAGCCCATGATGATGCTTAAGATCTCCAGGTGTTAATGTCAACTAGGATCCTCTGTGCAATAATTCTTGAAATGTGTGGGTGCTCAATCCTCAGTTACCCAGGTAAATGGCAGCAGACCCCTTTAAGAAAGGACTAGGAGAATTGTTACTGTGTACACCTGCTGTGGTGTCACAGGATCCTTTTTCATCAGGGAACTGAACCTTTCCTTTAGCCAGTAAGTTCCAGACCTCAAAACTTGTTAGGTCTAGAAAATTGGAAAGAGATTGTAACTTTTGTTATGAAAGCTAACAGAAAGGATTGAATGATTGAAAGGAAAATCTGGATTCAGGCAACCAAATGTCTCTGTGAAGTCAAAGTGCAGGTTGGGAGGTGGGGGGAATAGAGCTGTAAAAGTAAATGGAGAAGATGACAGCTGGCCTTCTAATTCAGAGCAGTTCTAGTTAGTTTTGATGGTCCTCAGAGCACACTGTCCAGGAAGTGGAAGGCTGAACTGGGACAGAGACAGAGGGTCACAACGATGACAACATCCAGGAACTATAATGCTAATATGATAGGCTTAAAAATAGCCCCCCAAAAGATATTTACATCCTAATCCCTGGAATCTGTGAGTTTCACCTCATGTGGCAAAAGGGCAGTGAGTTTGCAAAGGGGGGTGGGTTGTTGATAAGATGTGATTAAGTTAAGGATCTTGACATGAGATTATTCTGGATTATTTGATGAACCCTAAATGCTATCATATGTATCAATGTAAGAGGGAGGCAAAGAGATTTTATATATTACTCAGAAGAGTAGAAGGCAGAGATTAGAGTGATGTGACCACAAGCCAAGGAATGTGGCAGCTACCAGAGGTAGAAGAAGAAAGAAACGATTCTCCCCTCACGCCTCCAGAGTAATGTGTGCCCCCTGTTGACACCTTGATTTTAGCCCAGTAAGACTCATTTCAGACTTCTGGCCTCCAGAGCTGTGAAAGAATAAGTTTATAGTAGTATATTACAACTGCTACATTAACTAGTACAGCTAGATTGTTGAATGTGTTATATGGGTGATGAAATAGTCTAGGTTACGTTGGTAGGGCAAAGAGTCTTTGATGGTTAAGAGGAAATGAATGGAGAGCTCAGTAATGACACTCAGAGTGAGGACATGGTAGGTAATACAAACCTCAAAAAAGGAGTTTTTTACAAAGTGGAAGGGTAATTGTCTACAAATGGCCATGAGAGAGCAAAATGAATGCCACCCTCCCTGGCTTCTGGGATGTGAAGAAAAAGTGCTCTCCCTGAAGGCAGTGTTAGAGGAAGAGGGATCTAGACACTTAACAAATGGACTCCGGATTTGATTTTTTTTAAGATGTTAGGGATGTGGAGGTGTAAGAATAACTTTTCTACTGTTCTTCAATTTCAATTCTTAGAATATCAAATGCATTTAAAAAACTTAACCTAAGATTTCAGATGTAGAAAACTGTAAGCCACATGTAACTGTGACTATTACATATCTTCCTACAAGAATCAGGCAAATCCTTGTTTTGGGGGGCCTGAAGTTTATATACAACTTGAGGGACCTTCTTTAAGAAAGAAAAACAGAGTTATTCACACAGTTAAATATGGACATGGGTTTTTATTTAGAGTAAAAAATCTTAAAAAAATATTTTTTAAAACTGCCTAATACTACAAATGTCATAAAATCCAGAAAAATACATATAATTTTATAATTAACTTTGTGATACACCTCTATTTTTTCATATATTTTGGCTGTACAGCCTGAAAAAAATTATACTTTATTATTCTTAAGACACACACAAGAGCAATTAAAGTACCTTCTAAGTTACTACTACACTATACTGAGGTATAGTAAGAGTGTAAATCAAACTACTTTTATAATACAACACACATGGACTTGAATAGTATAGTGTTTCTTATTTTTCTGGATGTTTAATAAATCAGTGATAGTTTTGGGTGCCTTTTCATATGGAACCACCAGATTTTAGTAGAGTCATTTACACCACTATTTTCAACGTACAATGCAATATTTTGGAATGTGTAAATCATGCAATCTCAGCTACAAATGTATGCACTGATGGTGATACTGCTACAGATTCTTCCCTACCCTCAGGAATCAAAATAAATTTTGAATTCTCATCAAAAAAGAAAATATATGGTACACTTATAATCATGTAATGCATTACTGAGACTATTGCTGACAGGGAGAACTTCCATGTTGAAGCCAAATACGTGCTTCAAAATTTTTCCACATACGATTTTTTAAAATTTTTATTTATTGATTTTTTAGAGACAGAGAGGAGGGTGGAGTGAGAGACAAGAAAAGAGAGAGAAAGAAAGAGAGACATCAACTTGTCTTTCAATTTATTTATGCATTCATTGGTTGATTCTTTCATGTGCCCTGACCAGGGATCAAACCTGCAACCTTGGCATATCAGGATGATGCTCTAACCAACTGAGCTATTTAGCCAGAACACATTTGATTTTTTAAAAAAGACTTTTCTAATCATATGTCTCCCCTAACACAGACCTACTATCTGTGTTGTGCTCTATAAGGTAAATTCATATCATGATTGTATTCCTGGCCCTGCACATTCACTTCACAAAGTCAGGTATGTCTGCCCAATCGGCAGCAGAAGCATTCCTAGAAGCCATTCCTTTACCAGGACAGCTAAAAATAACTGTGCACAGAAGTGACTGCAAACCACATACATGTATCCCACCAAACCCAAATAAATGCCTCCCCAGGGCAGCTTCCCCATGCCAGGACCCAAGTCCTACGCATTTCCATGCCCAATTCAAGGGGTGAAGGGTACAATGAGAAGAAATTAGACTGGGAACAAACCACATGAGCTTATTTATTTATTTAATGCTAAATTTTCAAAACTACAACCATGGGACCACATTGCTAAATTTCACTGGCTTTACAGCAAACCTGCCTCTGGTTGCAAGGCTCAAAACACACTCAGAGAAGCCACTTTCCTGCCAGTAAATGGTCGTTTGCAGAACTTGAGGTCGTTCAGATCTGAGTTCTGACCTATGATAACAGCCCCTGGAATATTTATGATTAGTCATATCTATCCCAACCATCTTCATGGAACATCCACTTTCATTTACCGTCATGAAATTTGATAGTGTTGAATATTATTGATGTAAATGGACCATTAAATGGAGGTTAGAACTGTTTGTGACCGTCGAGGTCTTATCATTGTTGTTGAAATGTAATGTGCATTGCCTTTCCAAGCTCATTTTGCGTCTTTATCTGGGGTCAGTTAGCCAGGAAAACAGAAAATGTTTACTGAGCAGAGTGAGCACCAGCTCCTTCCTTGCATAGGGTTCTTAAAATAGTTCCTGTTTGTCAATAGAAAAGAAATGCTCCATACGAGCAATGCTGCATGTGTAAGCCAGATGTAGTGCAGTTAGTAGGAACAGATCTAAAGACTTTAAAAATCACCCCACATTTGTCAGTTTTGTTTCATCATCTGTCAAATGAGAAAGTCAATACGTCCTTATGAAATGGCTCCCCACTGCCGGTAGAGCAGAACCCCAGGGCACTGCTTCATAAGCCCACAGGAGCATTTGGTGTGAATTTAAATAGCATTCACATCATGTGAGATTAAAAGACATGTTGTTTCCAGTTATTTATAAGTCCATGTGTTCTTCTTCAAAGTAAACTAAAATACCCTATGTGCTAAATAAGAAAATGGAGGAAAGCTTGGTATAGAAACACATCACCTTCCTCACTTGCAGCAAACTTCCCAGCCTCAGTGTTCCCCACTCTGCCGGAGGCTGGGGAGTAGAGGCAATCACCATTACCCTCTTTCTAACATGGTTTATCCAGACCCACGGACCAACCAGAGTCTGAGCGGTAGACTGCCCAGGGTGTAAGCATCCCCAAGGCCTCATGTATAATCAGAGTCCTGTTCAGCTACTTTTAGACAGTCCCCATGAAAGAGCAGACTCATCCCCACTCTTCAGCTAAGAAACTCCGTCAGCCTAGTAGTGTTTGGTGCGGTAATTAATCTCCCAGAAGCTGAAGACATGGCACTAAATCAGTGTTCGGAGTACAGTTATGTGGGAAAGTTCCGTGTCCTTATCTAAACACCTACTCTAAGAGCTCTCCTGATATATCAAAAGACTTAATTAATTTTGATCTTTTATTAGCTAAAGAAGAAAATTGAAGAAGAAACAGGGATATGGTTTTTAAAAAAGAAAAGATAAAACAGTCCCAGCGCAACTACATTATCCCTATTATCTCTATCCTACAGAACATTTCAAGGGTTACTTCTGTCACAGTAAGAGCCACTTGAAGTATTATTATCAATTGTGTAAACTCAACAGGGTATGTGAAAGTTGGGGTTTTCGGTAAAGATGTGTACATATAATATATATTCTTGACCCTCAGAAGCAGCTTTATATGTGGGAGCAATGGTGGTCACATTTGGCATGATTTCAAGAAAGGGAATCTGCATTCATTGGGCCCTTCATACATTTTATGTCACTCCTCATAAAACTTCACGAGGAAGCTGATGTGCTCACCATTTTACACACAAGGAAACTGAGGCCCAGAGAATTTAAGCACCTTGCCCAGCATCACAAAGCTAGTAAGCCTCTAAGCCAGAATTCAAACCCGGGTCCCAGTGCCTACAACTCCCTGTCTGCACCACGTTACTTTCCTGGAGCTCCTAGCAGCCCCCATCAGTCCACCAGTCCACTGGGTGGATCCATCCAATCCTTGAACTTTCTGATCATAAATAAAGTCCACTACCCCACAGGTAGAACTAAGATGTTAAATTTAAAACTCTTGGGAGACTATCTCCATGTGTTCACTTACTTTAAGGTGCAGATGTCTGAATCTATCAACTTTTCTCCAAAAGGAAGCTCAGAAAGGAGTCCTTGGGTAGAAGGCATACTCTAGAAGCCTTCCCCACCCCCAGTGATGATTTGGCCAAGGTCGAGTTCATCAGTATCCCATTCCCCTGCCGCAGCAATCGGCTCATCCAACAGACTTTGGAGCCACACACCGACTATGGCAGCCTGGGTCCCTTAATAACTTCACGGAGCAGAAGCACCCCCCTCTCTCCCTACCTAAGCCACTCCAGAATGCTAGAATAGCCACTCTCAAGTGTTGTGAGAACAAGGAAAATCTTTTATTTCACTGTAGTCATTGCATTTGGAAGTCTGTTTGTTATAGAAGTGCAACCTACATCAAATAATAACTATCAATAAATTTTAGTTTCATTCCCACCACCATTCCTGGATTCTGCCAATTAGGATCCTTCAAGGTTTCTAGTGATCTTATCAAAGTTTCTGAAGAGTATTAGGAATCTATAGCTATAGTCTATAGGTAAAGATGACTGCTTTTTTCCCACCAATCCCTCCAAGCACACACATGTGTGTGTACCCACAAACACACACACGTACCTTCTTCCCAAAATTTTAATTTGGCTTTATTGACAATCCCTACACTTAATGTTTATTTTCATTATTATTATTAAATTTTGGGGATCTCATTGGTTAACAGGATCATATATGTTTCAAGTGTACCTTTTTATGATACATGGTCTATGTATTTCATTGTTCATGTACATCTGTACATGGACACTTTTATTGTTAATAATATAAATAATAAAATTCCCATTATGAAGTAGTAGAGTCAGTATTTCAACCCAACTATCTGGATGTGGGACAGTATCATCTCTTCATAATAAGTGTGTATTACTTTATATCAGAAGCCTTAAAATAACTCTTTAAAAAATAAAGAGTTACACACAATTGGCCTAGTAATTCAAAGGAAGAAGAGAGGCCCTCCATCCAGGAATTAGAACAGAGGCCGATTGGGACTTAAACATGCACTCATTGAAAGAAGGGCCTGTTAGGGGATGGGAAGGCAGGAACTAAGGCAGTCAAACTTGCTGTCAATGGCCGGCAAACAACGGAGATGCATTGTTTTTATGCCTAGTGTTTAGATTTTACTCAGCACCTCACTCCCCATCTCTGGGGAGGGCTTATTCCGTTTCTGTACAGAGCCTGCCTCCCTCCACCCAAATCCAGTGCCCTTTCAGACTGTGTGGGAGCTAGAAGGTGTCATCTAAGACAACCTCCCTTTCACAGTAAGGGTCCTTTCTACCCTATTCTTAATGGAAAGCTCACCTTTGTCCCTAAAGAGCCCATTCATTTTTAGAACCACAAGCATTCAAACATTCTTCTCTCTATTGGGGCTTAAGTCTAGTCCAACTCTCTATTGCTTTCCCTCAGTTGTCTGGTTTGCCTCTGGGAAGGTTTCAGATTAACACTAGGCGATGCTCAGTACCAGAGCCCTCTGTTTTCTGGTTCATCTTAATCTTTCCTTCTCCAAGATAAAAATCTTCAGTTTCTTCAGCAGTTTTCCTCATAACTCAGTGCAATTACCCACGGGGACCAGGGCTCCATCCACTAACGCAGAGCATCTTTACACCTTGTCCTGTATGAGATGTCACCCACCGAAGTCCCTGGACATTTTTTACATAAATCTATGGTAAACTTTGTATTCCTAAGTCTGCACATAAACAATTAATTTTTCCAACCTAAATACAGATTTTAACATTTGTTCTAGTTCAACAAGGCAGAACATGGTCCTAGTGTTTAGGGGGGAAAAACCTCCAGTAATGGAATTTGACAGCTTTACCTCTCAGAATAGAACAAACACTAAATTATTCGGTTCGGACACTGGAGAAAAGACAGGGAGGTTGCACCAGGACTTTGTCGGTGCAGGAATAGGAGGCGGGAGTGGTTTCTGGAGATCTGTGGGAAGGTCCTCACAAATCTGCCGTTTCCTAGTAAGATAAAAGGAAGACAGACACTTTTACCAAGAGCCTCCCGAGCTCACTGAGGGCACTGGAATACGTCACACCTGGTGAGGGGCTGCAGTGTTGCGTGCGGGCCACAGGCAGGTGCCCACCTGTCCGTCCCTGAAGACAGTGCTGGCGACTCAAGGAGAGATTAGGGGAAATGTAGGAACAATGTAATGACTTTCTCAAGAAGTTAGATGTATTCAATTTAAAGGATTATACTTTATTTTGAGATTCTATTCTTCCAACAAAGGCATTAAGTATTCTTTATTATGTGTAATAAAGGGTGGAATCTTTTTTTACAAATGTATTTATTTAGCAAGTGAAAAGGACGAGTGGAAAAATAGAGAAAAACTGAAATCTTACTGACTCCAATAATTTGTTTTCAGATCAGCTCTTGCCTGAACATCACTCTGTAACCACACACAAGTTTTGTAAGCCAATAAATTTCCTTATGTTTAAACCTTATTGTTGCTATAACCTGATACAAGGCACAAAGGAAGGGCATTCGAATATTGTTTTAAGTTAACGAATCATCTCAGCTGAGTTCTCCATGTAGCTTTTGAACACTGGGGCAGAGTCCTCTGGCCTGTTTGGCTGGCAGAGCCCTGCACTAGCCACTCTCTGCTTCCTTTTCTCTGCCGTCCTCTGCTTCTGGAGTTCCAGCAGAATTGTCTTGAAATGTATCCAACATCCAGTCTCATATTACTTGAATAGTTTAGCCTAGGTTTAAATTCAAGACATTGATCTAACTTGTTCAGAGTCATTCTGTGTTTCTTCTCCCTGCCATCAGCTGGATTCTCCTCTAAGCACAGGCTTGGAGAGAACTCTCATACGATGTGAAGAGACTGGCTGAATGTAGCTGTCCTGTTCCTCTTTGTTTCTGGACACCTGGATAAACTTTATTTCCTCTTTCCCTTTCAGTTGGGGGTGGGCATGTAGTTGGGATCTCCTGGGCTATGGCTAGGAGACTACGGCTTTTAAGAATGGGCATGCCTTGCCCTGGCTGGTGTAGCTCAGTGGATTGAGTGCAGGCCTGCGAACCAAAGGATCACAGTTCTGTTCCCCGTCAGGGCACATGCCTGGGTTGGAGGCCAGTTCCCAGCAGGGGATGCACGAGAGGCAACCATACATTGATATTTCTCTCCCTGTCTTCTTCCCTTCCCCTCTAAAGATAAATACAATCTTTAAAAAAATGGGTGTGCTTCTCCAATGCTCTTCATCTCCTTCAGTGGTCTCCTTCAGTGGCAGCAGTGAGGCCCCAGGGGATAACTCAGCCCATAGATGGAAGGAGGCTTGGTCCCACCAGCCTGAAACATTTCCCTTGGTTTGTTCCCTTGGTTTGTTCTCTGGGTAAGAAATAAGCTTCTGTTATGTTTTAGCCATTTTATAGATATAATTTACATATATATTTTTTAATCGTTACAGCAGCTACTGACATACTAACTAATAAATCTGACTTTAATAAATCTGACTTTCTCATTATGTTTCTGCTCACAGGCTCAGTTTAAGCTACTTTCTCTCTGTTCTGTATTTCTCTGCAGAAGCATTCTCTATATGGCCTAAGCCTCCAGTCTTTCTTTTCTTTTTCTCAATTTTTGATTGACACTTCAACACGGCCACCTCAAATCAACCTGTACACATCTGTCCGAGAAAGTTCTCACAGTCTGCCCTCCCTGTCCTGTTGGCAGAGCTGAACCTCAGAGCTCAGCCAGCAAACTCCCTGAGCCTGTTTCTTTACTTCAGTGTGTTCTTTCTCAAACGCAAATGAATTTATAGATCAGAGAGTACCAGAAAATTGAAAGCACCAGAACAGTGGCTCACAGATGTGAGTTCGCAGACCTGAACTGAGCTGTCAGCATCAGAATTGCCTGGTAATAATTTTCTAAAGTAGAGCTTCGTGGGCCTCACACTTCGAGATTTTGATTTGGTGTTTCTGAAATAGGTGACTAGGATCTATATTATGAAAGTGTCTTTGTGGCCCTGGTGCATAACCACTGTGCTAGACAATGGCATGTCAGGGTCAACAGGGTCAACGACAGTGTTGGCAAATATTAATAACAAAGCCTCCCATGATGGGCAGGGAGCACAGTGAGGAAGCGCTTGGGATTGAAGTCAGGCTTGAGTTTGAATCCAGTCTCTACCACTAACAAGCTGTGTGACTTTGATAAACTTACTCAACATCTCTGAGCCTCCATTTCTTCCAGCTGTTAAATTGCTTTAATAAGGCCACAATAAGAAAATGTAAGTGAAATAGTGACTGTAAAGTCCCTGGCATAGAATAAAGAATGAAATAAATATAGGTACAGGGTTGTGTCTGTATGTGCATGTGTGAGAGAAATACAAGTCCATCCATAGAGGGAGAAATGGCAGGTGACAGAAATCACTCCCATGCCCAGGAAGAATGGTATGTGGAAGAACACTGCTTTTTATTTTAAATGATCTCCCTCTCAGGAATCTTGCTATCATCGATCCTACCTAGTTGGTTCTGGTTTTACTGCTGCTTGACACTACTAGAAATAACCACCAGAGGGAGCTATTTTGCCCCATTGGATATTTTGAATCTAACCAAAATTTGGGTTTTTCCCTCCTTAAAAGAAAAAGAAAGTGGAGCCAGGCTCAGCGGCTTGATCCGGGTAAAGCTTCCAGGTGCAGAATGGGCTTATGGCTGTCTTAGCACCTCCAAACTGCAAAGCAGGCCCCATTAAGGGCAGTTGGCCTCCTGCCCTCCTTTCACCCCTTAGCTGGGCCCACTGGCTTTCTGACTTCTGGAGAAAGAGCTGTTCACATCACCCAGACACTCCTCCCTTCAGTCCAGCCACTCCTGCTGGTGAACTGCAGGTGTAAGAGTCTTGCCCACTGAACAGTCCTGGACTCCTTACCTAACCTCTTGGAGCCGCAGTCTCCATCTGTGTCACAGGGTTATCATGAAATGGGACAATATATGTGAAAGTGCGTGTAATTGGAAAGTGCCGAGAAAGCATACCACACTAACATTAACACTTAGCGGGAGGGCTCCAGCCCAATGGCAAGCATCACACAAGCCCTCCTCTTTTACTGGGAACTATCAGCCCTGCTTCCTGTCCCCCCAAGGGACCCGAAGAAAACTGAAGGGTCCTTCTGCTCAGTTTCATTCACTTAGCCAAGTTTGAGTAAGCGGTGTTTGTGAGCGCACCGGAAAGCTCCATTTCACCACATCTGTCCCAACAGCCTGGGGATCCTTCACAAATCCACGGTGCCTTGGGGAGCTGGATTTTACAGCAGGAAACTTCCCAGTTAAAGGAGGAAAATCCTTGGTTAGGAAAGTGATTCCAGAAGACCATACTAGGAGTTTCCCCAAACACTTTGAGATTAAAGGGGAATATTCCTTTCGTTCTGGGCCAATGACAAAAGACCTGAACCAGGAGTCAGGAGCTTTTACTTCCAGAACCGCCCCAATCCTGGGGGAAAAGAGGAAATCAGACGTTGCTATGCCGCAGGTTCCTCACCTGGAAAACAGAGACGATAACAACGTGCTTTCCCTGCCTCTTCGCAGGATTTCTAGGAGGCTGGTATGAAACGATTACAATAACAAAAATGATGTTGAGCACTTACTGTGTGTCAGACCCTGTTTTTAGTGTTTTACACTTAAATACTCAGGACAACCCCATGTGAGAGGTACTAGTATCCCCATTGCATAAACGAGGAAGTCAAGCACAAGGGGACAATAGCTTGAAAAGTGCTTATGAATGATTATATGATTGAAGATGATGTCCAAGGTACTTCTATTTCTGTCCTGTTGCTGCACCTTATAGAGAGTTGGACTTTCATTAATCGGGTGATGGATCTGCAGTGAGATGAGGCTTCCTGGGCTCTCAGAGTGGGGCCCTTCAGAGCAGCACTGCTAAGTGACAAAGTGGACAATCTCTCTGTGCTTCAAACGAATTGGGTGCTTGGAGGAATCTGTTACAGAAGAGACATATCATTTACACGTCAACCATTTCTTTCAAGGTACTGATTCCTCCTGCCTTTCCTTAATCATCCTAATCCTTACCCTAAATTTTCTCTCAGTTCTTTTCTAACTCACTCCCAACGCCCAACCCCAGAGTTGGGGGCTCTGTGATCCATGGCATTCTCCGTTTCTGTGTGCCAGCTACTTGCAGACCCCACGCCCCCATCAGACCAAGGGTGTCCTCCCCCTGGGGACCCGGCAGTGCAATTTAGAAGCCCTGTGAGTGCTGGGCCCCCTGCTGTGGGGGCCAAGGGGGCCATCCCTTAGACCTCTAGGCTTGAAGATTTCAGAAGTGAGGCACTTATTTGTGACATTGGGAATTCTCAATAATTATAATGAGAGCAACAGGTTTTGGTTCATTAAATGATAGGCACAGTGCTATGCACTTACCATGCACTCGTGTGTGTGTGTGTGTGTGTGTGAACAGTCCTCTGAGGTTGCATTTCATATTTAAGGCTTTAAAAACAGAGTAGTGGTCAACAAGTTGTAGCCCATGTGCCAGGCACCTGTTTTTATAATTAAAGTTTTATTGGAACACAGCCATGCCCCTTCGTGTGAGTATGGCTTATGCCTGCGTTTGCGCTACAATGACAGAGTTGAGTAGTTGCAACAGAGACCCCATGAGGTCTGCAAGCCTAAAATATTTATTGTGTAGTCCTTTAAGAAAGTTCGGCGATTCCTGCTTCAGAACCAAAGTGCCTGCATTTCAGTCCTGGCTCGGCCTCTTATCAGCTGTGTGACCTGGAACAAGTTATCTCACGTCCCTGGGTTCTGGCTTCCTTATCTGTGAAATGGGTACAATAGAAGCTACATCTTAGGATGCAGTGCACAACAGCAGCATCACTGTGTCAGCTGGAAACTCATTGGAAATAAAATTTGGGGTTGCTCCAGGTCTAATAAACCATGGAGGCCAGACCCAGGGATTTTTCAAAAGCTCCAAGGTGGTTCTGATGCCAGATGAAGTGTGAGAACCACAGGCACTGTGTTTAAAGTGGCTGCCCAGAATAATGCTAGACAAATTATGTTACAAAGTAAAGACAAATCTGTGAAATTCCACCAGCAAAAATATTACAGCTTGCTTTGTTGTGACGCTCACTTTATTGCTGTGATCCGGAACCAAACCTGCCGTATGTCTGAGGTGTGCCCCTACCTCAGATTCATACTCAGTCAGTTTCTGTGAGTTCAGAGGGGTTGTCTTGAAAATCAGCCATAAATGCATAAACATTTTATTTTTCTTTTTTATCTACCTAATACCAAGTACACATTAGGTTCCTATTCAACACTGTGTGATCGACTGAACAATTTCTAAAAATGGGGTTGTTTTCCTGGGATCTATGGCTTGGAGTACACGGATGGGCCTCAACGAATCCTTGAGTCCCATCCTGAAATCATGTGCAAATGTTTGCATTGACAGTCATGTGCCCCCATATTCCCATCGCATTCTCAGATTGCCCAGCATTTTAAACCACTGCTTCAGACACGAGCACCCAAGTGCCGTTGTACTCAGATGGGGCGTGATGGGCGGACCCTCCCCATTCCGCGGAGCGAAGCAGGAGCCAGAATGCAGCCAGGGCCTCCTCTCTCCTTTACTTCCGCCTCTCTGCCTCCGCCCCAGACACCCCTGCCTTCCTCCTCCCTGATCCCCTTCCTCCCAGGAGTAGCGGGGTAGACAGCTCTGCATCACGTCATGGCGATGGCTGTTTAATCTGAGATGAGTGCTACATTACTCATTGCACAGGGCCCTCTTTGATCCGCCAACATTTGCTTCTTTTATCCGCACGTACTGCAGACATTAGTGCCCCAAACGCTTCGTGGTCTCCTTGTCTTTAAGATGCTGTCAGAGATTATTTACTTGGGAAACAGATGATATTTTGTTTGATGTCAAAATAATTACTATTTGGTTGGCCTGATAGTTTATTTATGCTTTCAATATTTTTACATTTACATCAAAAGAGCATTGCTGAAATTGTATTTTGTCTGTTAAGGTAAACAGGATATGACAACGGTTTTTTAAAAACCGGATTTTTCCGTTGGAGGAGTCGGTTTATTACAATGGTTAGGAGATAATGGAACCAGGGAGGGATGGCCACTCGAGCTGAAATGCACAGCTGTGAGTTTTTAATTTGTATAAAAGCTGGAAAGAGGCAGTAAAGAATGCTTTAAACCAGTATACTATCGTGGCTAACGATGGTCTTTATTTAGCTCCAGTTTCAAATCCCAACTCTGTTGCTACTAGTTGTATGCATCTTAATCTCGTTTTTAACCCACTCCATGCCTCAGTTTCCCCATCAGCAGATTATAGTGACTGTTGTGAGAGGTAATGAAAGGAGCTCACACATATAAACTTCCTGGCATATGCAGCATGCCACTTCAGTATTGGCTATGATTTAAATAAACATGAATTTTAAAGTAATTCTAGAGCTCGAGGTGGAGAGAGGAAGCAAGTCCGCCAAGTTTATGGGAGCCTTAAAGACCGAGAATGACTCTCCATGAGCCACCACCTTCAGTGTCTCTGTCCCAGGGGCCACCTTGCCTCCATGTGGCAAATCAGGAAGCCTTCTGAAGCCCAAAGCCCTGTTGACACTGAGTAAACATTCCTGGTCCTCAGGTGAGCTGACCCAGAAGGTGTTGAAGAGTGATGTTTCCTTGGAGATGTTGGGGCCCTGTTTCTCTTCTCAAGGAGCCACCCTAAGATAGCACATCCACCTGTGAGAGTTCACCCACCAGTCACACACCGTTACTCATCTTCATTAGAACTTTTAGTTCAGCTCTCTAGTTCACCAAAGAAGGATGAGGCAGGAAGCTCTCCTGGCAGGTTGTTCCCACTAGGCACCTGAGGAGCCACAGGTATGGGGGATCCCAACTCAGCCTGTGGTGGGAGCCCTCCTGCGTATTCTGACCTAAGCTGTGTGTTACGTTACTTCCATTTTTCACATGACTGCAGCCTTCACTTACAGTAAACATATACTACTGGATGCTAAATAAATGAATTTAGTTGGATTCAAAAGCAACCAGATTGTTTCTTGTTGCTTTTCAGCAGTTTCGCTAGCTGCTTGAAAAAATGAAAGCAGGTCTGCTTTCTCAAGTTCAAGTTCTGTTCCCAACTTAACTATGGCTCAGAGAGACTCACCTTTCTTCAGGATGTCATGCTTAGAGCTCTTCCGTCTATCCTGGGAGGAACGAATCCAGACATGGTTGTATTTGTCTGGCAGTTTACTAGGTTGGGGGTTTGTTCCAAGTCTGTGAGGCCTTTGAATTCCCCTCTTTGCCGAGGAGAGATGGGTAAAGCGATTAGAATCAGGACTTGGAGAGAAGGCTCCTGTAGCTCATTATCTTTTCAGAAAGTAAGAAAGAGTGTGTCTGGCTTCTTAACTTCCCAAACTCCCTGAGCAAGAGTCCAGGGGCCTCACGAGAGACACATTCTGTCTGGGAGAAATCAGACGGTGAACATTATGTCTTGGCCCATGTCGGGGGGTGGGTGGGGTCACACATACCTGCGGTGGTGCACATCCCTGGAGTGTGTCTTACCTTAAAGATCTGCAGTGATAATTTTTTACTGGGGCAATTCCTGAAATATCAGGGATATCAACATCCAAAAGACTGAGATGGGCCCAATTCTGGGCTACGATTTAAAGGAAGCACTAATGAAACAGCAATTTCATCAAGAAGTGTCACAGTGAGATGGAATTCTGTTTGTTGGAAATAAGATAGATTCTTAGACCTCAAAAGGACCTTGAGGAGTCATTCAGGCTTCTTCTGATATAAAAGAAGAATTACGTCAATTGACAAAAAAGTTTAAAAGCATAAGATGTGATGAAATGGAAGTACTCTGCTGGTATGTTCTCCAACATGTTTTGGAGAACATATTTGAAAGCCCAAATTTGTACATACATTATGATTCACACGTTCCATTTCTGACAGATAGATCTCAGGAAAGAATCTCACATAAATGCCCAAAGGGACATGCAGAAAGATATTTACCTCGGACTGGTTTTAGCAGCCAAATATCAAACAACCTAATTCTTCAATAAACAGACAAATAAACTATGATATAAAACTAGACAGCAGTTAAATAAACTAAGCTGTATAAATCAACACCAACAAATGCTGGAAACGAGGCTAAGCAAAAAAAAGCAAGTTGCTGAAGGATGTGTGAACATACGTGATGTTAAGATTCTATACAGATACTCGCACACCCAGTGGAAGACTGAGAGTAACAGGGGAAGGGTGGACACTCATTCCACAGGCATGATATCTTTGGGGAGGGGGGTCAAATCAAGGAAGAGGGAAAAAGGGTTTCAACTGCATCTGTAAAAACTTACAATTTAAAAAAATATTTCTAAAGCAAAGACCACAAGTATTACTAAGATAGACACACAGGTTGTTTGTTTGTTTCTTTGTTTGTTTTAGCTACCTGAACTTTTATAAGTACACCCTCTCCTCAAGCCCTCCCAGGGTGGCTGGCAGGTCGGCTGGCCTTTTCCTCACGTACCTTGCCTTACCTTGCCATATAAAATCCTTTCTGACCATTAACATCTTTCACCTTCCAATCCTGGAGTAGACAGGATTTCAAGGGAAAATGTCTTTCTAGTAAGTTCTTTCTTCCCTCAAGTCCACTTGTTCAGACAAATAAAAGTGATTTCCAAGTTAAATTAAATCATCAATATCCAGGCAGAATTTCTCCTCTGCCAATAGATCTCATTCCTGTGAGGTATTCCCTCTCTCCCATGGGTGTCCAGATACCTCCCCATCTAATTTCATTAGTGAGTTCACTCAGGTACTGTTCACCCCTCCGTCTTGACCATTAATAACTCTGTCATGTGTTTCCAGCTCTTGGTTACTGCCTACGCTTAAGGAAAGAAATCGCTCTCAGTAGACACTGGAGTTGCTGAGGTAGTTCTGTGGGATTGCCTACTCTCCCCCTCTCCTGGGTGCTTTCTTAAGGTTAAAATGAAAACCTGAAGAATGTACTGCATCATGAAATCCCAATGTATTGCCTGGCTTACCCCATCTGTGCACTCCCACCTCCTCTGTGGTCAGCCGAACTCCAGCCAACGTACCTCTGATTCAAAACATCAGACCAAGGTTAGCTAGACAGAAAAACCAACATTCAAACGAGTATCCATCTTCCGAGGATACTAAGTGGGAAATAAAGAAAATAGATACATCACTACCTGGCTACTAAAGAGACAGAAATAAAAAAATGTAGTGCTTGAGATATTACCAAGTCTCTTTCCTCTTCTATTTTCTAGCTCCTCCAAGAAGAATGAGTGAAAATGTTGCAAAATGTGGGTGGGGGGAATCTGAGGGGTAATGAATAACCTTAGAGATGAAAGCATAGGTCTGTCAAAAGTGGATAAGGTCAAAATTTTTAGGAACTAGGAGAAAGCACTCGATTTCTGTTGCATGCCTCCATAATTTATAAGCATGCTCATCCATGATAAATTATTATTACTGCGGAGCAGATGGATGAATCTCAATCATTATACTATAATGGAAGATTAAACATTTTCTTAACTTCTATTCATCAAAGTAAGTCTTTATACTCACAACAAAGGACAATGTATCAATGTATCATTAGGGGTTTTTTAAATATAACTTTAGCATGAAGCATAAGACATGATTAATGTAATGACAGAAGTAAATACTAAAAAACACACATTAGTCTAGGTTCCAATACCGTCTTTAGTCCTGATTTTTGTACCTTCTCAGTCCTCTATGAATTTTGTCAAAAAGAAACAACCGTCAAAATCGTTTGATTTTATTTTTTTCCTGGATATTCCTTTTCAGCTACATCTTTGTAAGATGTTACCTATTCCCTACACCTATGTGTGTGTGTTTTAGGGAAGAGAAGAGGAGATATCGAGGAGATAGGTCTCTCACGTGGTTGAGTTTTGTGTCACTGTAACAGATTGTAAGATTGGGAAGGAACAGAGAGACCCCTCATGATCCACAGCCCCTCTCGCCTACTGCGCCCCAGTAGGAGAGACTACCCTGAACAATTCCAGATCCAAAAAAACGTAAGTTTTACAACACTGAGGAAGACAGTTTCACAATCTCCCTCAAGAATATATGTCAACACTTTTCATCATTACCAAGCACTCATTTGCAGCAATAGACATAAAGAACTGATGGCCGCAAAACACCACACAGTGGACTGAAGAGCACTGACCCCGCAGCCTTAGGACCCAAGGTCAAGTCCCCGGTCTTCCACTTTATGGACCAGACAACCTTGCACATGCTGCTCAGTCTCTTTACTTTTACTTACAACATTTATTGCCTTCTCTGACCAGAGGCACATTAAGCATTTTGCATGTAGCATCTCCCTTTATGCATTAGAATCTGCCCCATTCCACAGGTTTTATTATCCCCTTTTATACCCATTGTTATTACTGTGGTTAATTTATAAAGAATTGGGATGCGATAAAATAGGAAGACTTCAAGAAAAAAATTCAAGACTTGCTAACAGGCTTCACACAGAGTTCAATAACACATCAAGGGTTAAATATTTGAAAGCATGACAGAGAGCATCAGCTATCGATTACCATGCATCAGCACTCCACTCAGTAGTTATGGTGATCCCCCGCTGAACTATATGCTATGATTTTTAATGTGAGAGGAAATTTCCATAACTGATATTCCCATCACCCCAACAAAATTTTAGGAAAAATTTTTCAATTAATAAAGCCTAACAAAGCAGGTGCTAGGTTGGGGGAAGGAAAACAATGTTCCAGAGGACAGAATAGAACACCAGCAAGTCCCAATAATGACTCTATGATTCCTTCAACTTCTAGAGAGAAACTTGTCCCACACAACAAGAAATATTTCAACATTTCAGGAGATTATATAAGAAAGTTGTGGGATGTTTTCTCAATATCTGTAATACTAGAATAATTACTTCTACCTCAAACACCCAAATAACCCTGATATGCATGAGTCATTTTTTAAGATTTTATTCATTTATTGTTAGGGAGAGGGGAAGGGAGGGCGAAAGAGAGGGAGAGAAACATCAGTGTGAGAGAAAAGCATCAATCATTGCCTTTTGTATGCACCCCAACCAGAGACCAAACCTGCACCCCGGGCATGTGCCCTGACTGGGAATTGAACCACTGACACTTCACTTTGCAGGGTAGTGTTCAACAACTGTGCCACACTGGTCAGGAAACATGAATCATTTTTTGATAATGACCCAGAAATTGAGTCAGATCTTGGGGAGGCCTGAGTTATCATTTCCCACATTAATTATCACTGAACAGAACCATAACTCAGAAACTATATAAAGAAAGGTGGAATCCTAGCACTAGATCACGTCTTTGCCGTGTGTCTCTGTCTCGTTAACATGCAGCACACGCTTGAGCATGTGTGCGCACACAGTTTGGACGCCAGATGAAGAATTCGCGGTATCTAATCTAAATCTTTATTTAAATCCCACTGACTTCTATTTTACACTTAGAAGAGATGAAAACTAAGATGCTGTAGTGAACTTCGGCAGATTTCAACATTACAGGGGAGAAAGTCAACTTGCAGACAGGGCCAGACAGAGGCGGAGTGGTCACACACACACTTGGGTGAGGGAGCCAACACAACACTACCGTTAAAGCAACATGGAAGTGGTTACATTAGAGAAGCTGGTTACAAAACAGTATGTGCAGTATGATCTCGATCTGTAAAAATGCAGACATATACGTATGTACATACATATATATGTTGCCTTAAATGTATAGGGACTGAGGTATAAACAGGGGTAACCCCTGTGTAGTGAGAACACAATGTTTCCACATTTTTATTTTCATCTATATTTTCTAATTTTTCTTCAGTGTAGAAACACTGATTTGATAATAATTAAAGATTATAGTAAAGTGACTGTTTCTTTCAAACGGATTACTTTGTCTGCACATTCATTTCATAGTCCTGTTCCACTGCCCCATCTTCTGTCTTTTCATCATAATCTCAACCACAGGGTAAAGGTGACATTTTCCCTTCTATTTGGGCCATTGGAATGGGCTCACTATGGACCCCACTGAGTTTTCTTGGGGCTCATGATTGCTCTGTCTCCTCCTGTCCCACCAACACACACACACACATGCACACACGCACACACACACATGCACACACAGCCCTATGCTTTTCACCCAGCCTTGCGACTGACTCTGTTTCATTATGCATTAACTCCATGGCCCAGACAAATGAATTGCCCTCTCTCAGTCTCAGATTCTTCAACTGTTCAGTGTGACTGAAAATACTTAAACTTTAAGGTATGTTGCGTGGATTCAGTGAGAAAATAAATGGTGGAGCCCCCCAATACAATATGGCTTGGGCAATTCCATTTTTAGCAGATATTTTTCTGCTATATTATTTAAGCACTTATGGGGCAATTACGTGGGGAAATTACTGCCTGTGGCTGCTGACAGGTTGAACGCCGAGTCTCCAGGACTATCAGAGCTGAAGCCTAAATGTGATTTCTCACCTACAAAAACCACTGAAGCAGTTAAAGGAAATGGCAGTTATCTACTTTCTTATTGTCAGGAAACAGGAAATTGTTTCCTGATAATCTGACAAAAATGGAGATGGGCAAGAAGATGGGAATAAAATGCTATTATCTTAGTCGCAACTACTAAAGAAAAACACATAAAGGCCTTGGTATCACCCTGTAAATACCGTAGTCTATTTAAAATGTCAGGGGAGGGGGCTGGAGGCTCAACCAAGTCTGACGTCAGAAGTCTACTGCTGTCATAACCTCCTCTCTTCACCTCCCAGAGTGTCTACCAGTTCTATGATAACTTGCCAAAAATATGGTTTGCATAGGGTAAGTGAGAGAGAAGTCAATTTCATGACTAGTGAAATTTCATGCCAAATGAAAGACTTTGGAAAAGAGATCATTCTAAAGGGTTTTTTCTTAGTGAAATATTCTAGCATGTGCAATGTTTAAATCATACCTCTGTCTCTCCTATGAAACCTTCCGTAAAATATTCATTGTTCACAAATGCTTTAGTGCAAAGAGATTCCTTACAATGAATTTAAAGGAAGGCTGATCCTGCTTCAAATTATTATGTGACAATTACAGAGACTGCCCTTAGGGCCAGCCAGCTCATGGGCCACTTTACTTTGGGTCAATCTAAGGTCCTATTTGGTGTCTTGGTCAAAGAAGCCTCGGCAAAGTCACACTATTAGCGATGCAGCGCAGACACTTCATCCCTGACTTTCATCACTGACTTAGATGGACAAGGCAGCACGTCCTGTGATGCTCCATGGAAACTCCCAAATGCACCAGCTCTCACTGCTGCCCACCCAGTCTCACATGCCCCCAGACCACACTCACTGAGCCTGAGACGTCCTGACCCATCATTACCTCCAGAACATGTCATTTCCCAGGGGCCCTGTGCGCTCTGCATTAAACAATACTGTATAGTCGTTTGGAAATTCATTCCCCACTACCTTTTTCTTTTAAATGTCAGTGCCCAGTATCACTGCAACCTGAACAGTGCTTCTTGGGTTACTTTCATCTCTACTCAAGTCAATTCCAAGAGTTCAAGTCACTCTTCAGAATGGAATCAAGTCCCATAAGTGGACTGACCTAGTATTAAAGGGTCAGGAATAGGTGCAACAAAGAGAAACTGCTCTAAGTCTTTCAATCAGCAAGTGATTTAATACAGGGAATTGGGTTGTTTCAAACAATGGAAAGTTTCAAAGGGTAGAAGTCAAGGGGCCTCCTAGACTGAGTTACAAGATCCTAACGCTGTCATGTGATGCAACGCTGTTTCTGCTATGGCTGCTGCCATTGCTACCAATTTCTCCCTCCCAGGAAGATGCAGGAGTGTGGAGTGTACGACTGGCACTGCTTGCATCTGGCAGAGCAAGTTTCCTCCACTGTAGGGAGACGGTTGCCATCTGCCTTCCAATGGCATGCATGTATATTTTAAAAGCAGAACATAATTCACAGGCAGAACCCTAGCTGCAGTACAGTCTAAGAAACAGAACTTTTAGATTTTTCACTGCCTTTGAATAGAGGAGGATCACTAGTGTAGACATGGCTTTCAATAAAGTTCAGTGCAACACGTAGAAACAGCTCTGTTGTTCAATTCAAAAGAAATTTAATATAGGGAATTTGGGTTCTTTCAAATAATGGAATATAAAGTACATTCCATCCCCCAAATATAAAATGCTAATAATTATTGAGGCTTGGTTGTCAATAGATGGAGTCTTGCTATTCTGTTCTGTACTTCGCGCGTGTTTGGAAGTTGTTTTTCACTCTCCTCTTCTCTGTCCTTGGCTTTGGGAGCTGGCTTCTCTGGCTGCATCAGTTGGGTTCCCTGGCTAGTTGTCTTCTGGGTGTGTGGTAGGCAGTTAGACGGGCATGAGCAGAGCAAGGAGGGCAGGCCAGGTACAGAAGGCCACCAGGGTGAAAAGCACCAGGTGCCTAGCAATGGGCAAAAACTGGGGAAGCAGGATCTTGTCCCAGGGTGACCTTCCCTCCCTAGCGCATTTCTGGTCGTGTGGTTTGTACCCTCCCCTGACTTTTCCTCCCATGGCATGGGGCTAGTCATGTGGTAGACCCCCTTAGAGAACAGCCCTAAAGCATTAAGACCCCTGGACAATGAGATTCTGACCAGCATCAAAAACATTTAGGCCGCAGTTGTGTTTCAGCTCCAGGCCCAGAGGAGCAGCAGAACCAGACAAGCAAGATGGTCATGGCTGACATTAAGACCAGCTGCGTTGACTAATGACCTCCCTTGCCTGCGTAATGACCAATCAGTAGAGACCATGACCCAGAAAGGACACACCTGGAAAGGCAATGAATATCATACTAGGATTCTCCCCCCGAGACCTCAAGACAAATGCCCTCAAGACCGAGGACCCAGTGCGTCTCTCTCTCAGTGCCTTTGCCCACCCTCTTCTCCCAGGTGGGTTCTTCTTCTCTCTCTCTTTCTCCTAAGCTCCAGTAGCCCTTCATTTGCCTCTGTAATTTGTTTTCTAGGCCCTCCTATAGCTCACTTCTTCAACCTCTGTGACTTGCTAAATAAACTTTCTCTCATAATTTGAGTCTTGGCCCTTAATTCTTTCTTAGCGAGAACTCAAATACCAAGGTGGCTGAACCAAGGTCCGGTCTGACTCCTCTGGTCCAATCCCTGATTCTGTTGTGGCACCAACAGTTGGACTTGACTAATCTGAGGTTCCTGCAGGAGGTCAGAGTGTGTAAAAAGGGGGAGTCTGCGTTTTTCTTCCCTCCCTTCCTCCTGAGTCACTTTAGTCGACAGTGCTGTGATCCCTACATTATTATAGCCCCTGCTGAAGGGTCCCTCTCTTGAAGCTCTGACTTTCAATGGACTCTTGTAACACTGTGTCCTTCCTGTGATAATGGGTGATGATGGCTTCCTGTTGCTGCTGGGGTCTGGGAGCCTCAACATACTTTGTTGCTTCCCTTATGCCCCAAGTAGTCCTTTCATTAAAACCTTTTGAACAATCTAACCAGAGCTCTATCTTCCACTGGGCCCTCCAGCTATCCTTTGAGATCCTCCTCTCTTCTCAGATGCAGCTCCCTGCTCCCACCAACCTTGGCAGCCCCCAAGCCACCTGCATCCTCCTGCTCTTCACTCTCCCCTCCCCTGCCTATTCCCACACTACCAAGCCTTTGTGCCTTCTGTTCAGGGTCTTACATTGTGCCAAATAATTTATAAATGAATTGGTAGCTTATATTTTTATCCAAGAGAAGCATTCTCAGTTTTAAGAGAGGGCACGTGGTATAATCATGCAGAGATATCAATACTATTACAAACATTACAGAGGAAATTAGGGAGTTTATTTGGAGACGATCAGTTTAAAGCCTAGAACCCATAAACAGGAAGGCCTGCTTATGTGGAGGCCTGTCCTGCATAGTGATGAAAGTTGATTCAAGGGAGCAAGCTCCCTGAGGACTGAGATTTTTGTCTTGTTCTCAGTTCTTTCCCCAGTACCTGGCCACAGCATCTGGTACATTGTAAGAATTCCATACATGTTAAAGTGAATGAATGAGTAAGCATGGCGGTATGAAGGCTGCTCGAGCTTTTGTCTCTCAGCCTTCTCATCACCTCCACCCTTGTGATGTCGAGGGGCACCATGTTTTCATAATCAGTCAACACAAAACCCACATTTGGCCCTTAGAATTTTCACTGTGATCTTGGATGAATTCCTTCTCCTCTGGATCTTCACGCCCTCATTGGAAGAGAGGCTAGGATCAGAGACTGTCACCATCGATGATTAAATCAATCTTAAAAATTTTATCACTCCATTTTTAATTTGGTGAGTGTTCTTGCTTTGTTTGTTTTCATCTGGTTGATTGCTTTGGTAAACTGTGTTTGTTTTTGTCATGAATATTGCATTTGGAGAAAGCGTATGTTTCGAAGATATTCCTCACTTGCGTTGACATTAATCACTTGGTAGAGATTGTCTGAGGTGCCCTGCCCATGCACAAGTTTATCTGTCAGAAAAGCTCACTAAAAATGTGCATAAGAGTAGACAAAAGGAAGGAGAGTGAGGGATGAAGGGCCTCCCTGACAAACACTCTAACTAGCATCATGGACCACAAATAGCAATGATCAAAAACGAGAGGCAAAGTACATTCGATAATGTGGACATAGGAAACATCCAAAACTGTAAGGATTTTTATGAGTTTATTTGAGCCAAACTGATGACAGTTGCTGGGAAGCAAAATCTCAATGGATTGAGAAAATGCTTCAGAAAATGGCAGTTTTACCACTTATTTTATACATCAGAATCAAAGGGGAAGACTTAAGGGGGGTTACATGAAATTCACAGGTGATAGATTAGGGAGGCGGGAGAAAGCAAAACAAGGAGGCGTGGAATCTCCGGGATTGGATGAAAAGTAAAAGGAAGAGACAAATACTTCTCCCACATAGGTGGGTATAGGGTAGTTAACAATTAACAGTAGCAATGAGGGGCCCTGTGGTCTGTGCCCTGGTGGGTGATCATGCCCTGAGGGGTCTGCAAAAAGGAAATTACCCTGACATTCCAAAGGTAAATTATGTTGATGAAAAAAGACAATAGACAGGCTCGGTTAAGGTAAAGATGGACTTTGTCAAGAAAGATACTAGACTAGGACATGACTACTTGCCGTGGCTCGCTTTTAGCTAGAAAGTTTTAATTTCACACCATCCAATGTGGTTACTCTAGGTCTCTGAGTTGGTCAGGCCCACCATGCAGGTCTCCTCTGATCTTGCTGGCTTCAGTATGTGGCCACCCCTTGGTCCACAATAACCATAAATGTACTGCTTATACAGAGAAAAAATCTAAAACCTGAGTCCTTCAGAGTAAATCAAAGTTTCTGAAAAGACAAACTAAATTTGGGAAACTTAAAATGTAGATTAGAATGTCACTCTTCTACCATCAATTTTATCAGAAGTAATAAAAATCCTCCAGCATCTTTAACTAGAGGTAAATAATCCATTTTTGAATAATGGAAATATTGACATGCAAACAAATGCTATTAAATATTGAGTTAAGAAAGTCCTAGCTCGAAATATACAGGCATAGTAAAACCAAAGAAATAAAGGCCATATCATCATAATTACTTTCTAAGCCAAAAATAATTTGGCTCCAAGTTAGTCTAATGCACTATATTTGGATAGTTGTGGCTTCCTCTAAACTTTTCAAATAGTGCCCATTAGTTGGGCAACAAATATAAATATAATCTCAGCCAAACATAGTTCTTATCTTCCTAGTTTAGGGATTTACCTCAGAAGTTATTGCTAAATCGTGGTAAAATTAAGTTAAGAATAGGAATGTGAGCCCAAGGAGAAAATATTCTTTTTTAATTTTATTTTTCAATTATAGTTGATATTCAATATCATTTCATATTAGTTTCATGTGTATAGCATAGTTGTTAGACAATTACATAATTTATAAAGTGATCCCCTCAATAATTTAAATACCCACCTGGCATCATACATAGTTATTACAGTATTACTGACTATATTCCTTATGCTGAACTTTATATCTTCATGACTATTTCATAACTATCAATTTCTACTTCTTAATTCCTTCACCTTTTTACCCATCCCCTAACCCCGTCTCCCCTCTGGCAACCATTAGTTTGTTCTCTGCATCTATGAATCTGTTTCTGTTTTATTCATTTATTTTGTTCTTTAGATTCCACATATAAGTGAAATCATATGTTCTTCATCATTCTCTGTCTGACTTACTTCACTTAGCATAATACCCTCTAGGTCTAGCCATGTTGTCACAAATAGTCAGATTTTATTTTTTTATGTCCAAGTAACATTGCATTGCATAAATATACCACAACTTCTTTATTCACTTATCTATTAATGGGCACTTGGGTTGCTTCCATATCTTGACTACTGAAAATAACACTGCAATTGTAACCAAGCAAACCAGGGCTCAGCCACATGGTGCCTTGACATGGGGCCCAACAATTAGTGTTGAAGGAAACAGGTTTTTATTAACAGGGTTTCAACCTTGGGGTTGGGGGCCCTCCGGCTCAGAGCCCTCCTCTCCCATGAGAACCATCACTTCCCTTGTTCCCCAAAAGGCTATAAGCCAAAACCATGCCCGGATACCCCCCATATCCTTATCTGTTCTTAAGCTGGCTGTGCAAACAGGTCTCCATCCCCTCTGGAAGGTGCCCTTGTGGGTTTCAGAGTCACCATCCTCTCCTGGCATCTCTC
>PVKM010007004.1:0-42628 GCA_004027735.1 Carollia perspicillata | reverse complement strand
CAGGTTGTCTTTTGTTAAAGTGAGGGCACTGATTGGGAAGGAAGATCTTAAAAACTAGAATAGAGAAAATGGGAAGATTCCAATTAAGCTATGGACGTAGAACCCTAAATTCTATTGAGCGTTTTCTTGCTAGCAGAAGTAGCCCTTTCACTCACTTCTGTCTAAGGAGGTTAACCTTGTTCGATTGTGTTTGTTTGTTTTCTGAGAACCTGTAATGCCCTACTTTAAGGGAGTTCTAGGTCAAGTTAACAGGAGACTCAATTGAATTCTAAAAGCAGAGGGTCACATTCCCTCAATCAATTTGCAGACTTGAGTCACTTCATAGATCTGGCATCTCTTTAATTAAGAGTTGGGGCAGGGAGGGCAAATACCTTTTGGAAGGACTCTGTTAAAATAAAAAAAGTTTATGTAGTTAACTTTTCCCACTTTTCCCTCAAGGAGATCTATAACCATTTACTTCGGTGTCTTTGCATTGAGGAAAGGGAAATAATCAGACTTTTGTAGAATTACTGGGCCTTTCCAGATCATTGATTTTCAACATATACATTTATATTAAATAACATACATTTCCATTAAGCAAAACTTTATATGTTCCCCATTTTGATATGTATTTGTATTATCACTCAGTTCAAAATACAGGGCCTGGCAGAAGTAACACCTGCTTGAGTGTGTTTGGTAGGGTAATAATATGTGTGTAATAATTTATAGTTTTAATTTGAACGTTTCACCTAAAATGTCCTATGGTGTGCTTGAGTGTGATATTGTAATGTTACAGAATTACATGCTTATGATTTTGTAATAAAAGATTTTGTAATAAAAAGGGGCATTATTTGTGCCAGACCCTATATTTTGCAATTATCATTGTGATCTTTTTATATAATCAAACTATTGTCAAACAAATGAATTTTTCTTCTATTTTTGACATTTTTCCTTTCTTGATGTCACTACATTCTAAGAGATGTATAGTTTGATTCATTTTAATTTGTGGAGATTTATAAATGTTCCTTGTATAATTGAAAAGAAAAATGCAGTTGTTTCATGTACTGCTCCTGATAGCTCATTGGACATTTGTCTTAGGTCAGTTTTGTTAGTTTTGTTCTCCAAATCTTTTATATTCTTACTAATTTTTTCTGTTTGTTCAATTCATTGTTGAGAGAGATCATTTTTCCTTTTTTAAAATTATATTTTGTTGATTATGCTATTACTGTTTTGTTTTTAAACAAATCCTGTTAGTCTTGTTTTATTTCCAGCATTTGTCTAGCTACATTCAACTAAGTACTGGTATATTTGGGTTTAAATCTCTTAGTAACTGCTTTCTAAAAAAATTAACTATTAAGAGGTAAAAGGGGATTTTTGAGAAAAGATGGAAAGTACATGGGAAAAATAAGAGAACCTTCTTAGTGGAAGTAACCAAAACACATTGTTTTCTGTAACATCAGCTGCTCTTTGAAGATATTGGATTACGTTAGCAAGGGTCCCACTTACTCTCAGCACATGATGAATTTGTGAGCTCGTGTTGGGATAAGGACGAAGGAGAAGTGAGAAGAGTACAATGCATTAGGGGAAGAGGTGGGGACCTGAGAAAAGGAGGGACCAGAGCTCAGAGGAACTGCGTGGATGAAGAGTGGGGAGTTCAGGCCCTCAAGAGCAGATAGTCTGAAAGAGATCTGGGGAAAAAATTAGTAAGGGTTGATTTTTAATTTGTTTGCACTGGAGTGTAATGTGCATTTCTTTCCCCATATGTCACCTGCCAACATTATCAGGTTTTGCTAATATTTGTGAAATACATCAGTTTGGTGAAAGAATTCTAGGCCCAGATAGTAGCAGAAATGGATTCTTTTGTTTTTGTGCTCTTCCCACTTTCCTACATTAATTATGTAAATACAGAGAGATAATCAAAATGGAAACTCTTAGAAAATAACAGAATATTATCCCTCTTGGGAGCTGGATTAGGCAAGGCAGGGGCTAGTATGAGTGGAAGTTCTTAGACCCTCCAAATATGGTGGATGGCTCCAGAGTAAAATTCTAAACACGGTGATTTAATGGCCAGGATTAATTATAACAGCTCAGGATATCAGCAGAATAAAAGTCCCTTACCAAGGTTAATCACTCACCCCCCCCCCCCATTCTCAATTATTATTAGAAACAAAACTTGACTCAGATTTCGAACAAGTGGTTTAATTTTCTAATGTCTTTGATGCCCTATTGAGAAAAACAAACAAAAACTAAATTTCTCACCACAGAATCGTTGTGAGTTTCACACAGAGTAATGTATGTAAAACCACTGTGTAAATGATAAAGCAACACACACACACACCCCTTACTACTATTGCCTCTGACCACTTGACCTTGTGTACCAATGGTCGGGGCTATCAAAGTCTAACCTCCCAACAGTCTCCCCTCAACAAAAATTCTACTTAGCCTCATACACAAAGCCTCTGATCTTGAGCGCTTGTAATAGAGTCTCTTGATTTCCAAGTTTGGAGAGCTTGTCATTAAAGAAAGAGATGGCCCAAGACTGGCTTCCTTTTTTTGAAAAAATTGGTGAATTTATTTCCATTCTTTCCTGTGTCTTTCTACCTAGCATGACTTAAGAATTTCCAGAGCTCCAGTGCAGAGGATGAAAGGGATTTGGTAAAGTCAAGGATATGGGAAAATGTGAATCCTGCCAGGACTGCCAGGCCCTCCTGTCCCTATTCTGCTCTTGGCTGGAGTGTGCATCCTCTGTCTCCTACAGCCACCTGAGCAAGCTTTCTCTTAAATGCAAGCGACCCTTAAAGGCAAGTAACCCTTGCAGCAAGATCACTGCTATAGCAATGGTGCAAGCTAAGATACTGTGTCAGGAACTTAATGAGGGCTTTCTTCTTTTTTGGTCCTCTTTGGCCCCACAACTGGCATTCCCTCTTTCAGCAAACATTCAATAGGTCCAATTACTAACCGCACTTTACTGAGCCCTCTCTAGTCCTGGTCTTTTTTGTCATCTTCTTGTCCTGGACACTCCATGGAGGCCCTTCTTTCCTCAATGGTCGCTGTCTCAGCTCTCCTGTCTTCTCCTTCACTAACTTCCGCCTTCTCATTCTGTTATAACTTCCCATTGAGTTCTGCTCCCTCAAAGCTTCTTTTACTCTCATAATTGGCCTTCTCTTTGCCCCCAGGTATCAGCCACCTAGTTATTAACAAGCCACATCCTCACAGATCTGTTTTCTGGTGTCCCACCAGTGGTCTTATATCCTCTGCCTTCAGAGTTCTCTTGACCACTGGTTTCTACTGATTCCTCATGCATTCTTTGTTCATATTTGTGATTGACTTTCTCATCTTTGTCACCAGGGTCTTCTCGGCCACTAATCTTAGCTTCCCTCACCTTCCCTCTGGCTTACCCTCATCACTGTTTCTCTCGGTCACCAGAGTCCTTTCTGTGACTAGATTTCATGTTCTTATAGGACTTTTTTCTGTATTCATCATTTTTTTCCATTTCCTCTCCTTCCTCAGCACACATATAGACATGAGCTACTATTCCTAAAAGAGACCTCACTTTGTCTCTGGACTCTCACTTCCCCACCTACCACATCTGTTCTCAGGATGTTGTCTTCTCACCAAACTTAGTCCTCTCTGTTGATCTCACCGATTCACTTGCCTTTTATCTAACACCACCAGTCTCTCCACTCCGCCATCCTCAGACTTCACTTATCTCCGATTCTGGCTTTAAGAAGGCGTCACAACTTGATGGACGGTGTTCCAGAGAGTTTATCTTCAGATACCTTCTATTGATTGCTCTCTAATTTCCCAATAATTTTGTGATTGCCTATTTCAACCATTTTCTGGTGGCTGGTGTCTGGCAAAGACTTGCCCTATCTCTCTTGTTCAGACTGTTCCTACGTATTTCAGAGATCTCTCCCTGGGAAGACCCTACAGCTAAGCATATGGATGCTAGTAACTTCTATCTCCTCAGGACTATAGTCCAAGTCCTTCTGAATATACATGTCAGAAATGGATTTCTGAACTTGAGAGGAGAAAGAAAATAAGGAAAGGTCACTTTCAAAATATCTGTGGCAAGACTAAGAAGCATATTCTTTCAAAACCACCCTAGAATCACATGAGCAGGAAACAATACCCCTGTACCCTTTTGTGAACTAAATGCACACTGTGCGCCTCTGCAGCCATCAGCTGTGTCTGAATCCCAAGACCTTGCAGACCACTGGCAGCATAAAAGGTATTCTGGTACCTACCTGCTCTGTAGTGCAAGTCCTTGGTGATCATTGTCCCTGGAAGTATTTCTGTGTTTTCAAGTAGTTTATTTGGAAGCTAGTCTAATAAATATTCATATAGATTAATAAACATGCCTGTGTGCCTAAAAATGAAAAAAATGCTTTTGCTGAGATGCAGTGCCAATATACCATAATATAAATGCTTTACCCATCAGTATATGTATAATGTCCAAATCAATATGTATAAGGTGGTATGTCAGGCTATGCTATGAAATTCAAGAAAACTTGTAGGAATATAATCACTATGAAAAGATTAGCATAAATGTCACAAAAATGTTTGTTCCTGAAGCACTTATTTATGCATATTAACTCCTTTGGTATTTGTAGGATTCTCATTGGATGTAAGTCACAGAAGCAGACAAATACTTTGCTTTTCCTTTGTCACTAAATGTCTTACTAATTTGTTCTCCTTTGTCTGAGTCTCTGCTTCTTTTGAGCCCCATCTCCCAAGCCACCTATCAGCATTTTACTCCTGTGATCTCTTACAGAAAGCTTAATACAACAAATAATTTTATCTTTGTGATTTATTATGTGGCAGGTACTTTAAAGGCACTGAAAATATAAAAAAACCTAGAATAGAAAAGATAGTGAGGCCTTATGTAATTTACAGTCAAATGAGGGTGGAGAACATTAATCAAATATTTGCTCGAAGACTGACGTAAGACCAACAATGTGGGAAGTGCTGGGGAAGGGACTATTGTTGGGATATTTGGCCTTGCTGTGGAGCTCAATGAAGTGTTCTTAAAATGTGAGCCAGGGTACAAATAAAGTTTGGAGAAGAGAGGAAAGAGAAGGGCAGTCTAGGGAACCTGTGCTAAAGCAATGTGGTGCAATAGGGTATAAGTTCCTACAATTAGTCTCAAGTGACAGTGGCGCTGAGAGCTGGGGTAAGTTTGGAGTAGGAAAAGAAATAAGTAGGCAGGACAGGACCGGACAGGGATTTCTAAGCCACATTATAGAGTTTGATGTTGTCCTAAAAAAGATATTGAATTGTTTCTTAAAAAGGAAGGTTTTATTGTGTGTGTGTATACACACACACACACACACATGCATGTATATGTATATATCTATAAAATTTTATTTAAAAATGTTACTTATGTTTCATGGCAGAGGATGATGGAAACAGGGTAAGGCTAAAGAAGAAGACCATGTTATTGCTATTATCTGATATTTTAGTACCCTTGTATTGAGATCATAAAAGTGGTGGTGGAGAGAAGCGGACCGATGGAGAGCAGTTTAGAACAAAGGTAACACTTGGGGATGTGGGAGGGAGTGGAGGGCAGCCTACAGCCACGTGTGAGAGAGAGGGTGGTGACAAGGTGACAGCGGGTTTACAGATTGCATCATTTTCTTGCATGGCATGCCACCTGTTAAAATATGGTCAACTGGAAGAGGATTCCTTTTGTGAAGAAAGTTAATGAATTATTTTTTATATGCTGAGTTTGAACTGCCTTTGAGATGTTAGTTTTGACATGTTAAATAGACGGTATGGTACCCTGGGCTGATATGTAAATTTGATACACATTACTTCACACATGGTTATTGAAACCGAGAGTGTAAGAGATTAGCTAGGGATATTGTAGAGGGAAGGTGTAGAGAACAGAAAGGCTAAAGTTCCAAAATACAGGCCAAATGAGACTAATGGTTGAATAACTGCATTGCTAATTCAGATGAAAAAAATGTATTCAGCGTAAGTGTTCATTTTATATAAAATTTTTTTCCAGCACCCTCCCCACATCTATGAGAAATAGTACTATGGTGTCAAGAGTTATACACGAACACATACTTGCGCATAAAGAGCCCTCAAGGATACAAGTAATACTCTGGACTATCCTCTGTCATGAGTTCAAACTTCATGTGTTTTTCAGCCAGAGAAATGGAGACTGATTTACTGCTGAGTGGATTACAACTGACAAATCCATTGCTCACAGTCTTCACATTTTTTTCCAATTATGTTAGTACGACATACCTGGGCACGTTTCATGCTCCGAGTCCGTGGTGTGCTATCTTCTACTGAAAATCAGTATAAAGAAAGCAGTTATCTTTACATCAATCTGGAAAATATGCATATGTCCAGAGACCAAGAGGAACTCAGAAAATATTTTCTAATTATTGAATAAAACGATGATCATTAAAACAATTTAAACAAGACACAACAATATGAAAGGTGAAATAATTCTTCCACCTTCTGTTTTATTTCTCAAAACCTCTCTCCAGAGAAGTTAACAGTTAATAAATATTAGTTAGTTCAAAATGCATATGGGTAAGGTTAAAATATTACCTTTGATTTTTTTATTAAAAATTATTGAACACTGTAAGAAATACACAGAAATTTATATTTTGTAAACTAAATTTGTACTCTCGTATGTGATTTTACAATAACCCATTTCTTCCTTAGATGAAAAACAATAAAATAAAAGTTTGCAAATCCTATTTCACAGGTAAACCTTTCTGAGTGAAGGAGATGAAATTTGTTTTGTTTCTCAATTTTCTGCATGGAGCATTTTATGTGAATATTTATCAGGTTATAAAAGTTGGGAAATTTACACTTGTTCACTCAGTTCAAGTCCAACAATATCAGACGACCCCTTCTTGTCACACAGAAAAATCACAGACAAGCTAAAGATACAATAAACTTACAGATGGGGGTCAAACGAGCTGTTGTCCACCCAGGCCCATGGTTTTTCTTTGGTTGGAATACTCAAGCCAATTCAGTAATAATAGTCTGAATGATTTAGGTACAGCCACAGAAAACTGTAAAGGGAATAGGAAATGTTTTATGAAACAACTGACTAATTCTTATTGATATAAGAAAGGCATCTCAAGTGCACTTTATATGTGCTTGGAATTATCCTAGAAGCTGGGAATAAGCAGATGAGTAAGACACTTTGCGTTTCCTTAGGATCATCATAGAAGGACAAACTACTGCAATGCAATGCGATGATGCTCAAGCAAAATTACATACAGTAGTGGCAGATCCTAAGGCTGTGGAGTCAGGCTGCTTAGTTCGAGTCCTAGCTCTCCTATCCACTGTGGTGCATCTTAGCACGGTTATTAACTCTTTTTACTTCTGTTTTTCCCAGTCTCTAAAATGCAGATTATGATAGTTACTATCTCAAAGAACTATTATGTTTTATTGAATATTATTATTAAACACTGCCTGGAACATAATAAATACTCATTACATAAATGCTAGTGAGTATTATTAAAAATAGGTATCAAATATGTATAGAAGCAAGAGAATACACAGAAACATTAGAGAAAGCAGTATCTGACCTAATGTTGTACATATTGTTTATAATTTTTTAAATATCTCTTATTTCTAGAGTAATATAAACCCTGAGCCAAAGTACATGACCAAACACAACAAGGGCTGTATATCTTAGCTTCCTTTTTGGCTCAGTGTGACAATGTGACCAACCTTATTTCTGACTAATGGAAAGAAATGTAATACTGAAATTCTAATTAAGACATTAAAGGGCATGACCATACTCTTTTATTCATCATTTCCTTCTTTCCTTAAGGCCACATGGGTATTCTAGATGGACTAAAAATTATTTTGGGGGGTCATTTTATCTTTAATTTATTGGAAAGCTGGAGAAGTATTTGCCTGAAAATTATTTTGTTTCTTGGAGTGATTATTCTTTTATAATATATATTTCATCTGACTTTTACTTGCCCATTTTTGGAGAGATTTGGGATGGAAATATCTATGCATAAATTCTATGCTGACTCCTATTAGACTTTCACTTATCCTTGAAAGGGAACAATTACATCTAACCCATTCATTTGCTAATGAGTATTGTGAAGAGGTGTAACCTGCACTGGAAAAAAAGTTTCCATTAAAACACGCTGTTTCAGTCTACTGCTCTCCAAAATCTGGTTTGCTCTTCGACCAGGAGACATGTCTTTTCTGCTTTTCAGCATTCTTCCTTTTGATTGTGAGCAGCAAATAGATGAGGTTCTTAGTAAAGTCTTAGTAAATTGCACAGTTTCTCCATGCAATGGTTTACTGTTCGTTCATTACAGCCTGCTTCTCCTTTCTTGTCTTAAACTTGACCTCTAGGAGAAGAAAACAGTTTCTGTCAGTTGTTAATCCATCCTTATTGGGTTCATACGTGAACCAGCTTGAACTGCATCTGACAAAGGGTCTTGCAGTTTGGTATTTGGGGTTATACTGGTGACCATGAAGGCAGCTTATTTCTATTTTTGTTGTTCTTGCTGTAGATTTCCACTCTCAGATGTTTCCACAGCTGCTCTGTTGTAAATCACACAGAAGGCTGTTGCTTTACCAGGATTGTAAAGCATTCATCGAGTTTTCAGAAACAGTCTTTGTCATAGTTGTGATTTCAGTATACCAATACTGATGCTGAGAATCCTTATTTGATGTTTGCTAATGAACACCTATATTGATCTTATTAAGTAGAAGATTTAGTGTCCAATCTCATGTAGTAAAGTTTCAATTTAAATTAAGCTAGGGTTAGCAAAATATTAGTTTTCCTCAAGGAAGAACAAAGTCTTAATGTGAAGGACTGTGCTGTTATTTCCTTTCTCCTGATATCATCTTTAATTCTAACAACATTTGTGAGCACTGCAACAAACACGAGAGGTGAGATATTTTATCTTACATTTTAAGGTGGGATCTGATAAGCATGGGGTGATTTAGTTGTATAATACTAAATGAATTCTTTCTATTCTTTCCAAAAAGAGGCCTAAAATAATTGTAAAGGTCAGCGATTCATTTGGCCAATATTTTGTAGTGAATAGCCATGAGGAGTAAAAAAAATATATATAGAAACTTTCAAATGTGTAGCACAAGGAATACATTGTGATCGTAAGGGATGCTGTAATCCCTAAGTTCTCTATCTCACCATATCAGTGAAGTATCGAATCACCATGAGCTGTGAATTTTTCATCACACAGTCATTTCTACTTTTAATCCAAGATTTCTTATGGGTAGCAACCCAGTAACATTTTCCCCCATGTAGCTTCCAGTCTCTGTTGGGGTATCGTTTATGAGCAGTAGAAGAGTTGGAAGAAACTGGGAGAAAAAAAGGGTAGGCGATTAGAAGAAAATTGGGACTATATCCCTAAAATTGTATGATCATACTAACTTGCAATTTTATTGGTAATTTAATATTTATTACAATATTATATGATTAAAGCCTCTAAAATTTGTCAAATAGTGGTTCAAGTTTGTTTTTTTTTGACAAAAGTATGTGCTTTTCTCAGGGTGGATTTGGAAAAAATAAAAATTAACAGGCTTGCAAACGTGTATGTTCATTCATTCATTATTTATTTACTCATTTAATTTATTCTCATAGAAATACATCATGTTTTCTACCAGCTAAACAATACACCAGAGACTAGGATGAGACAATAAACACACCTCCAAGCCACAGGGTGATAAAATTTTACAGAACAAATTAGGAATTAGGGATTTTAATTAGTGGTCCGCCCATGGACCAGATATTTTGGAGCTATATATCACACTGAGATAGTTTTTCTTGAGAAAAATAGGTCACCCCTAAAATTTAGATTGATCCTTCTGTACACAAAAGGCTCTTGACATCCAAAAATGCACTGATAGTTAACAGATAGTTCTAATTTATAACATTTGCCAGCAGGCTTAGATGACAATACACAAGCAACCTAAGTATACCAATAATTTACTGTCCTGTCAAATACATATTCTTTGAAAACTCACACATACACACAAACACACTATGATTTGAAGCCTTTGAGGAGTGAGAAAAGTAGGCAGATTTTGGAGGGGAGCTGACACTTGAAAGGCATGGCAAGGACCCACAGGTGAAATCAGTGGGATGGAGGAGTGAATGTCGGGGGAGTGCGGGGAGAGTAATGGGGGGGAAATGAGGACGACTCCAACTGGGCAACAATAAAAAAAAGAGAAAGTATAGAATGGTAAAAGTTTCTCATTTCACAACTTTTAGCCTAGAGATATTAACATTGGTACCATGCAGACTGAGTAAAATTTCAATAGTTAATCTGCATTGTTTCTAACCTGAATAACCAAAGAACAGAGTTTGGGGCAACCACAGATACTAAAAATGATAAGTGAATCCCATAAAAGAGAAGACATACGGGGTGTGCACCAACTTCTGTATATAAGCTCTTTCTAAGACCCTGCATGTGAAAACTAGGTTACTGCTAAGGATAAAAGAACTAAATGGAGATTTGAGCTGCTGCCTAAAAGAAAGAAATTTAAATGTGAGTCCAACTACATGTACCTGCTAAAAAAGAAAAGTCAACCCTTTTTTTGAGAAATATATCAGAATCCATAAATTTTTAGCATAAATTTCACAATATGAGAGTACTCTCTTAAAACATTTGCCATAAGCAAAAAACAGGAAAATATGGCCAATTCTAAAAAGAAAGGGAATTAATGCAGTCTGGTGGGAAAATGATGAGGAAGTTACAATTATCAGACAAGTATTTTAAAGCAGCTGTGATAACCATGCTCATGCCCAAGGATGTGAAAAAAATGTGTTTTCAATGAATCAAAAGATAGGATACTTCAGCCAAGAAATATAGAGTATAAAAAACTGAATAAAATTTAGAATTGAGGGACCCATGGACAAAGACAATGGGAGAGAGGATTACATGTGGGAGGTGGGGGTGGGGAGGGTGGGGGAGAGTAATGGGGGGAATGGGGACCACTGGAATTGAACAGCGATAACAAAAGAGAAATGTAATATATGATATAAAAACTGAGCCAAGTGAAGAAAGGGCAAATGAAGAGCACCAGCAAAGAGGAGGGTCTAGAAGCAACCTGGCATATCCAGGCAGGGCAGGCACGGGCAGGTGGGATGAGAGGAATGACAAAAGAAGCTAAAGGAGGAGAGTGGGGGCCAGGTCTGGGGATCCTGCTCTTTTTCCCATAGGAGATGGTGGCCCGTTGACTAATTTCAAGCACAGATATTTCTGTTGGCAGGGATGTGTGGACATCATCACATTTTTAGAAAATTGCTTTGCGTACACTTTGAGGAGTGTGAATGAACGAGCAGTGGCAACAAGATGAGCCGGGGAAGCAACATTTGTACAGAAGCCTACATTTCCCTAGTGAGCCCTAATGTCTGATGAAAATATAACTTTCAACTCTGCAATATACCTCACTAATAAAGGTAAACATATTTTACTTGAAATCAATTAAAGCTGCAATTGACTATTTTGGAATAAAAACTTCATTGGGGAGGCTTAAAAGCAAAGAACTAATGAAAAAAAATCTGCTTAGTAAACTTAAAATTGTCTAATATAAAAAACAGACAAAAATAGTTGTAAAAATATACAGAATTTCAAGGATTCGCAGGACAATATAAAAATACCTAACATAGGTAAAATTCAAACCTTAGAACCAGAAGAGAGTGAAAATAAGGCGAAAAAGATAATGGCTTATACATTTTTAACATTAGATACTTTGACTAGATAATTTGAAGCCGTGCTTTTCAACCATTTTTGTTTAATAGAATATAAAAATATATTCCTAAAGTATCACCAGATTAACAAGTAATAATCTGTTTATACTCTACCAATTAACCACTGGGATCTTTGTAGCTCAAGAACCTTCAGGCACGCAAATGTGTTAGGGCACAGCATTAGAAAAACTCTTCTTTGATGATACTTTCAGTGCAAGACAATTAGAACCTAAACAAATTAGATAAAAACTGTTGCTTAGCTTGGGAGAAATAAGAAAAATTGCTAAAAAGAACCATTTATCTAGAAGTGAAATGGAGAACAATGACTTTGTAAATAAATTCAAAAGGCAAGGTTCCCTCAAAGTCCATGCCTTATACCAGTGCTAGGATTGTAAGACAAGCCTTGGACTTACTGAAAGGTGATGCAGTGAGTTTATGAGGCTCTTTCATTAGTCTAGGGTCTTCACGTGGGCCATAAGCCATCCAAATCATTCTCTCCCCATTGTCTCCTTGCAGAGGAAAATGCAAATAATCTTTGCAAAAAAGTATCTTTAATTTTTCTCTTAGAAATCCAACAACTGAGATTAATTAAAGTTTTTTAAAAATCAAATACTTTAGAAACAAGGAACATATTAGCAGGAAGTATAAACAGCAGATTTGGTCACTAAGGACTTTAGATTCTTAATAATCATATGTATCATAAGTAATGGTTACATTTGTTTTGGCCTTTCAAAGTGTCAGGCACATGGACTATGAACTGGTAACACAATCATGAGATATCTTGTAGTACTTGGTTCTTCAACCCAGTTAGATCACCTGACCACAGTAATGAAGCCACCAGACAAGATGACATCAGGAACTAAATTAATCATATTAAGGAAAACAATGGAAGCTTGTACAAGAACTAACCAATCAACTTTATCCTTGAACCCTAAATCGTAGCCCTCAATCTCTGCCTTTAAAAACCTTTGATTAAAAACAAAAACAAAAACAAAAACAAAACAAAACAAAACAAAACAAAACCCCTTTGATTAAAAGCCATTAAATGGTTGGTAGGAGAGGGGGGAAGTTAGCAAACAGATTTGAAAATAAATCTTTAGGTTTAAAAACTAGTCATTGAAACTAGACTTAATGAAAGAGTAAGCAGCTTAGAAAGAGGAAGAGAGAATTTGTGAACTATATATGTACCTGAAAACATTGCCAAGAATTCACAACAGTGAGGACAAAATACAGGGTAAAGAGAAATGGAGGGTAGAAAACAAAGGTCTATCACTGCAAATCTAGTGTACATCCTAGAATGAACACAGAAAGAAGGTAGACATAGAATTAGGAGTCACAGCAGAACAGATCTGCCGTTTTACTTTAAGTTGATTTTATTATTTAAATAAGATCAAACAAATTTAAAGTTGGTATCCTTTCCTGTTGAATTGAAACTAGAAGTCTAGGAGAGGTGACATATGTTTATAACAACAGAATGAGGTCTAGAAAATGGGTTTCATGGAATTTAAAGCCAGAGTCTTTTGATGGCCACTGGCACCATTTGTATTATAGGCACGAAGAGTTCAATAAAGTGTGTTTCTTTGGAGATAATGTTCCAAATATTTGTCTTCATAGTTATACCAGTTAAAACACTCTTAACTAGTATGGCTGTTGTATCAGACAGTGTTTAGAATTTGTTTGAGGGGGCTTGGAAACCTAAAGTCCATTTGGAAGTTTTAATGAATTCCCAGAATCTGAATGAACTCTATAATATGGACTGGTAAGTCTTTCTAATAAAACTATACCCAGATGCTCAAAGGAAGAAAGATATATGATGTTTTAATATGGAATTAAAACTTAAATTGAAGGACTTAAAAAAGTATAAAGGAAATGACTGGAGAAAGGAAATGAAAAGGCCAAACAATTATTTTCATAAAAGTATGAAAATACATTCATATAAGAGAGCAAGAGAAAGACCAATATAAGATTATCATTTGCAATTTGTTTTTCATGTAATAACATTAGAACGTTGACAAAAAACTGCCTGGTATGATCATAAATTTTAAGAATGAAAATATTTTGAACACATTTGCACCTGTGTATGTCCAACAGAAATAAAAAAAGAATAAAATGCAATTATTTCAATGAAATACCTTTGCATTCATTTAAAACCATTATTTAATCTAGTTTTTTCATTTGCTTTGGATCTTGGAACATTTTTGTTGTGGACTATAATGGGCCTATGAAAAGCAATGATCTAAACCATCCCTTTGTAGGGGTAGAATCTCCCTATGCAGATATACTCAAGTAAAACTGATACTACTGTTCATGCTTGGTTACTCAGGAATTAAGCCATATAAAATAGTGTTACCTATCGAGGTGATTTTTCCAGATTTATTTTTCCCATCACAGTATGCCTCTTTTGACTCACTATCCACGTCAGTATGTCTTGCAGATTTGTACTGGATAACTAATGAAAGAAAAGCAAATTTTTCTAATTAAATACAAAATACAAAACCACTGAGTTGTAGTGCCAATGAAATTTTCATTTATGGGGAAATTCTGTAATAAGCTAAATGATTAGAAGTTAAGTGGGAGAGGGTCCAAGCTTGCAGTGAGTATGTGGATATTACACTCCCCTCCTCTCAGGGCCAAACTGGAATGATAACTAAAATCTAGAACAATCAAGCTGAATAACCAACTGAAAACTTGCTGATCAGAAGTCTTATGACCAAAGATTTACAGGAGAAGCCACATGTACACTGGTAGGAACGGTGGAGACATGAAAAGGATGGCTCTATTTTGTAAGCACCAGCTGAGATTCAGGAGGGTTATGATATCTCAGCTGCAAAGTTTCCTCTGAGAAGTTGAGGTCTCAACCCCATTCAAAGTTACGCAGCTCAGAGCACTACAGCCAGGAAGAGGCACCCACATAACATCTGGTTGTAAAAATCAGTGGGAATTTTGTTTGCCAGGAAAAGATAGGAGTTTGCTAGAGACACAGTTACACTCTTAAAGGGCCTATGCACAAAGTCTCATTCATGACCACTCACCCTGGGCTCTGGTGGAGGGGATGTGGAGTGGACTAGAGTTGTGTGAAGAGAGACTGGGGTTTGTGGTTCTGGGGAGATTGTTGAAGGAACAGCCAGCAGGAATGCTGTGCTGATTGCCTCTCCCATTCTACAGAAGCCAACTTTCTTGGGTGGAGCATTCCCCTTTTTATGCCATCAGCCTGAAGGGATGCAATAACTACACTTTTTGGACTCCCTGTTGACTCACCTTGCAGAGCTTATACGCTGATGGGGAGTCAGCTGCCTGGTCTGGGGTATAGAGGCCTGAGCAAACATAAGAGGTGTCAGTGACTTGTTGGTGTGGTTTTGGGGCAGGGACCATTACCCCTTACTTTCCTGTTAATCTGACTGGTGTCTCTTTCTTCACAAAAGATCCACTAGCCTCACCTTCCTGGCTCCTGGTGGCTTCTCCCTCTTGACTACTGTTGGCCCCATCTTGCCAAAGTCTGGGCAGAATCCAGGAGGATCTGAGTTGTGTGGCTCTGAGGCAGGGACAAATTCACCCACCTTCCAACAGCTTGACTGCTATTGTCCCCTCTCAGGAGATCCACAAGCACAACCTTTCCAAGTCCCAGTGACAACATCTGGTGAGCTAGGCCTCACAGCAGAATCTTGGACAGACTGAGTTGTGTGGCTCTAGCACAGGGACTACTTTTCCCTTGCACACCCAACTGGTGCAGAGCTATCACTTTATGTGGCCAAATCTTGGTCTTTGGGGCCTGATAAACTCTGCTGTCTTCACCCTGAAGAATCCCTGAACTCCTGCCCTATCACAAGGTCTGTGAGCACCCAGTGCACCGTAGCTAGGTTTGTTATATTCTGTGACATTTGCTGAGTGTCCTCAGGCCCAGCACCAGCACTGAGTTTGAAGTCAGTCTGATGAACACCACTTGCCCCTACCTGGCAACTCACTGAGAACATACCTTATGCAATTTGATTACCACCAGAGGATCTTTCAGTGACTGGGCCTAAAAGGAAGCCAGCAGGAGGAGGCAGGCAGAGCAGATCTTGGGGTGCTTTGGGACATTTGCTGACCCGCCCCCCAAGCCTAGGGATGGTAAAAACTGGCTTTGGTGTGCTTGGTACTTCCTGCACACATCTAAGCCCAGTAAAGGCAGCCACATATAACTGGAATCACATCAGGCATCTTCTCTCACAATAATGATATGAAACTACAAATCAATAATAAGAAAAAAGCCTAAAAAACACACAAAGACATGTAGGCTAATCATGTGTTACTAAACAATGGATGGGTTAATAATAAAATCAAGAAGGAAATAAAAAGGTATCTTGAAACAAATGAAAATGAGAATAAAACAACCCCAAATCTATGCAACACAGCAAAAGCTGTTCTGAAAGAGAAATTCATAGCATTACAGGCCTATCTCAAAAAACAAGAACAATTTCAAAAAGAACAACAAACAAAGCCCAAAGTGAGTAGAATAAAGGAAATAATAAAAAAACAAAAAAAAAAAGTTTAAAAACACAAAAGATTAATGAAACCAAGAGGCAGTTCTTTGAAAATATAAACAAGATTGATAAATCTTTAAACAGATTCAGCAAGAAAAAAAGAGAGAGGACTCAAATTAAAAAAAAATCAGAAATAAAAGAGAAGTAACAACTGACACCAAAAACCCCAAAGAATTGTAAGAAAATATTACAAACAGCTGTGTGCCAACAAATTGGACAATCTGATCAAATCAGTAAATTCCTAGAAACATGCAATCCTCTAAAACTGAATCAGGTAAAATCATAAACTCTGAATAGACCCAATATAAATAATTGAATTAGTAACACAAAACCCCACACCTTCCAACAAACAAAAGTCCTGTTCTGAAAAGGAAAATTGAATCTATGCAAAAAAAAAAAAAAAAAAAAAAAAAAAAAAAAAAAAGAAAAAAAAAAGAAAAGAAAAAGAAAGAAACTAGATCACCTTCCTATACTATCTACAAGAATAAACTTAAAATGAATTAAAGACTTAAATGTTAGACTCCAAACCAAAAGAAAAAAGGCTTAGAAGAAAATATAGGAAGTAAAATCTCAGATAATTCTCAGATATTTTTCTTATATGCCTCCTTGGATAAGGGAAACAAAAGAAAAAATAAATAATAGTACATCAAACTGCAAATTTTTTGCACAACAAAGGAAGCCATCAACAAAATGAAAAGACAGCTTACTGAATGGGAGAATATATTCTCTAATGATACATCTGATAAGGGGTTAAAATCCAAAATTTATAAAGAACTTAATACAACTCAGCACACACACACACACAACACAAGCAATCCAGTTAAAAAGGGAGCAAAGGACCTGAATAGATACTTCTCCATAGAGTTCATACAGATGGCCAAAGACATATGAAAAGATGCTAAACATCACTAATTATCAGAGAAATACAAATTAAAACCATGGTGAGTTATCTCACACTTGTTAGAATGGCTGTCATCAAGAAATTGACAGGCAAGTGTTGGTGAGGGTGTGGAGAAAATGGAACCGTTGTACACTATTTGTAGGAATGCAGATTGGTGTGGCCACTGTGGAAAACAGTATGGAACTTACTAAAAAATTTAATAATGAAACTGCCTTATGACCCAGAGGCTCCACTTCTGGGAATATATCTGAAGAAACTTGAATCACTAATTCAAAAGAATATATGTATTCTATGTTCATTGCAGCATTACTTATAATAAAAAAGATTTGGAAGCAGCCCAAGTACCTATCACTAAAGCAGTGGCTAAAAGAACTGTGGTGCATTTACACAACAGAAGACTGCTCAGACGTAAAGAAGAAGGAAATCTCAGCTTTGCGACAGCATGAATGGACCTGGAGAACATTATACTGAGTGAAATAAGCCAGTCAGAGAAAAATAAATACTGCGTAGTTTCACTTATATGTGGGATCTAATGAGCAAAATAAATTTACAAACAAAGTAGAAACAGACACATAGATATAGAAAACAGAGTGACAGCTGTTAGAACAGAGGGGTTTGGGGAGCTGAGGAAAAAAGGTGAGGGGATTAATAAAAAATCTCCAAAACATAGATAACAGTGTGGTGGTTACCAGAATACAAGGGGATGGGGGGAAGTAAGAGAGGGTAAGGGGGCATAAACGGTGATGGAAGGAGACTTGACTTTGGGTGGTGAGCACACAATACAATGAACAGAAGATGTGTTATAGAACTGCCCACTTGAAATCTCTGTAATTGTATTAACCAATGCCACCCCAACAAACTTAATATTTTTAAACGCTTTGTGAATTGATGAATTTGAAACCAATTTCTCACTATAGATATAAGATTGATAATGCCCAAGCATAGTTAATGCGAATAAACTTACACGCAAACATACTTTCTAATTTAATTTGCTTTTATCTGCACATGGTTTTAGAAAAAAGGTTGTGCGTAGCTCACTATCAAAGTGCACAGGAAAATTAATTGTGTGGTCATGTTTATTAAATATACATAAATGTAATCTTGACATCTCATTTCTTTATCAATGAAATAAGTGTATATATTATATCACATGCTGAAGTTCTGTGGCACATCTCTAAATGTAATTGTGTTTCAACTTCACACTTTTTGTGAAGTTTGCTGCTTATGAATCTCTACAACAAAAAACATAATTACAACAGGTCACTATAGAATAATGCCTTAGGGATAAATGAATAGTATTGTCAATTACTTGCCAAAAATGCTGAGCATTTTTATTACAAGGAGGACAATGATCATTGTACATCCAATTTTCAGAAGAATTCCATGATGGTGAGAATCTGTAAAATGGGACAGAATTCACTAGTAAGCTCTGTAGATAATTCCTTAGGTAGTGATAGGTAGGAAAGGGCTGAATAAACTTTGTCAGTTATCTTTCTCCTGATTTACTTTGAAATAGATAGGCCCAGCTTCCTTCTACACACGCACACACCCCATAATTGTTTTTTTAGATTGTGAAAAGAGGGGCCAATAAATCCAAATCTCTAATCCATAATAATTACAATATATCAATCCCACTAGATATGTGATATTAATACTCATATACATACAATACTCTGAGATAGTACTAAAATAACTGATTTTAAAATATAGCCAATTACAAAATCAAGTGTCAAGGCTGATTAACTTGAAGGCTTATATAGTAGAATTTTATTATAGAGTGCTCAGTTCTGTGTTCAATATAGCATTATTATTAAATAAAACATCTTCAGTAAGAATCATTAATTTTTAGAACATAAAAAAGTCCATGTACGTTCATTTACCAGGCAAAACAGTGCAGATTGTGCCAGTCACAGCAAATGCGAGAAAAACGAGGTGCTATTTCTACACGTATTTCTAATATGAAGAACTGAGGTTTTAGACCTCAACACTTACAAAATAAAACTTTGGATTTTATGAAAGGACTGACATAGAGATATTAGGTCATTTTTAGACCTCTGAGGTAAGATTTAAGAAAAACATGAATGTCTGAATCTTATCCTAGAAAATTCTCATTACAATATTCCCTGATACTCCTCACTGATATTTTCTTTCTTTTTCACTGATATTGTGCCAATTTTCATGGTGACATCCCTTTTGGTTTTCTATCTTGGAGAACCAATGAACCTATAATATTTATTGAGTATCTAGTGAATTTCATCGATTTATGTATCCATTTATACATTCATTCACTTAACAAGCATCTTTGAGTGCTTTCTGTATACCTAGTGCTGTGTGGGGTGTTGGGAATATGAAGGTTAAGAGACTGGGGAGATGGTTTCAACATTTCCCTAATCAAATGCGGTCATTTTAGGGGGCAAAACAGCCAGAGAAAAATAAGTGAAATGCAAGAAGTTAGAAGAGGAACACCAGGGACAATTATATAGGGGTTTGTAGGACATGAAAATATGATGTTTCAAATAATTCTTTCCCTCTCTAATGATATGACAATGAGAACAAAAGTGGCATGTATCTAACAGAGATACACAGCAAAAAATATTTGCCTTCTGGTCATAAGCATGATCATAGGTAAGTAGTTTAATTTTCATATTTTCTTATGTTAAATGTTAGAAGATTGGTCTAGATAACATTAAAAATATTTCCCCAAATTTCTAAATCAGGAATGAAGTAAAATCCTATCCCTAAACAGAAAGGAGATCAAACCCTAGAAGGCAGAATCAAAAATGCTGGTTTTGTTGATTGAACTGAGTGAAATAACCTCTAGAAAATGGTACTAACTGTATGAGATTGTTTTAGGGCTGCAAGAATAAGAATGCAATCCTAGCTCATGCCATTTTTCAAATTAAATTCCATCATCTCATAGAAAACGAAAACACCTAGCCTAGGGAGAAAAGAAAGCAAATAAGCTCCTGTTGGGCAGGTTAGAGAGGTGATGTTCAGAGACAGGAAACGACGCGCTTCTGCTGCCAAAGAAGCACACGCATCCAATTCGCTTGGCAGCTGCAGGCTTACGAATGCAAAATAAAAGATGCGTTCTTTGGGAATATAAAAAAAAAGCAAAACACACTCATTGCACAAAAGGAAGCACAATGAAAAAAAAGGAAAATATTTAAACATTTCATATAAACCTTATAATATAAAAAAATTCTTACTCTAGGAGAGAATATAAATTCAATGTGGAAATTTCCCTAATTCTTCAGAGAATAAATATACACCAGATTTGACAATCTATCATTTTTGAGGTGGTTTGTGATTAAGGTATAATGTTATCTCTAGCCAGCAATTTTCAACCACTGTGTTGTAAGAATTTTTAGAACATACATTAACTGACTGTTTAGTCAGGGGCACTGACCTCTTTTCCCTTAGATTGTCAAATCAAAAAAACGACAGCAGCCAACACAGCAATAGCTACCTGGTGTCAATGAATCAAAATTATACCTGTTTTTTGTTATGTTGGCAAATATATATATATTTTTGGTGTGCTGCGGAAGGTTAGTAATTAGTTTATGTGTGCCATGAGATGAAAAAGGTTGAAAATCACTATTTTTAGCTATACGTTTATCTCTTCATATTTCAAAAATATTCCAGTACTCAAATAGTCATTAATTCTAAACTCTATGAAATAAAATACTAACATTTCCTGTCTCTTTAATTTAGCTTCATATTTTATCCTATCAAGATGCAAATTCTAAAAGGGCGAATGAAAGTGGGAATAATGGCAGGAGACATGTTCCTTGGGGTGAATGAATTTATCATAGTGTGTTGGCAGGTCAGATCTCAGCAGGGCTGAGTGAATTAGAGAGAAAAGGGGTCATGAGCACAGCTGCCACTGTCCGAGCATAAGTCTACCACAAGGAAGATAAAGAGGGAGGCCATGAAAACCAAAAGCAAAGTTCTACGTATTAAAATTAAAGTTACAACTTATACTATGAACATTTTGTTTCATTAAATCTTACACTCAATAAGTTTTACTTTTAACCCAGTCTTCTATTTCCAGTAAGACAAACATAGACACAGGGCAGGAATAAAGGAGATTAAAAGTAAAATATTAATTTTAAAAACAGTTCTAAATTCAACTTTCCAGGTCTCGGAACTGGAGATGGACGTTCTAAAGGTGAAGCCCTAAAGGTTTGGAGATCAGCATAGACTATCTCTCCAGACACAGCTTATATGATATATGAAAAAGGGGGAGACTGCTCTGCTGAAGGCAGTCTCACATTTCTGCAAACAAACTTCTCTTAAGTAGACGGAGACGGATGAGTTCCTTCCACTCCCCCAGGTGTGGTGGATTTCCTCTATGAATAAAAGACATGAGCAATGTGTTCAGTCTTATCAATCAAGGTAATAGATTTTTGAACACTTGCATGCTATAAAAGAAAAATATTATCCCTGCAGTAGTTTCTTGTTCTTCCGTTACTTGTCTGCCTAAATTTGGAATACTTTGATGACACCGCATAACGTTCTTCTATAAATGCTTCCTCTTTTAGTTCAGATACATGCTCTGGCAGAAACTCTGTGACCTGCCAGTAGAGCAGCAATGTGGGAGGGACAAGGAGAAAGAGGGATTTTATGAGCGACTGCATCCCTGAGGCTTCTGCGGGAGCAGGCAAGGCAACAGGGATGGTAGGGCAGATGCAGCAGGTCTGCACTGTTGTTCAGGTTTTAGGACTTTCCGCAGACCAACACAGTGTGGGGTTGTCAATCTATCTGTTCAGGTGGGGTCCCCTCAGCAAGAACCACACTTACTTCTGGGTTACTTTCACAGGAATAGCCCTTTGGCTTTCTGAGCTCCCTTTCTATCTTGGGTCTTTCCCACAGCCCAAACTCTTCCCCAGGATTTTTCCATTTCTCCCAGTTCAGCAATGGATTGCCCAACAACATAAATGTCTTGTCCCACAACTGGGCTCAACAAGGACATTCTTGTCCTATACCAGGTGCTGGGGGCAGACTGGAGTATTTTGGCTTTCCTTCCTACAGTGAATGTGGCCCCATCAGGGCCTTAAGGGACAGGGGCATAAATAGCTTTTCTCACCCCCAGCTCCCTAAAGATTTGTTGTACCTCCTCTATAGAGTGCCAGGGCTCCATGTGCCCATGGGGAATCCTCTCAGTGGACCAGACCTTTATGCAGGCTAGAATAATTTAACCCATAAGGGAGTGAGTCCCTTAAATCTCCCGCCCCACAGCACCAAGCAGGGTGTGTGATGATGTGGCCCATTTTCTCTCCCTCCTGACAGGGCAGAGAAATGCTATCACACATCCAACCCCCATACACTTGCCCTGGCCTTTTGCTGGAACTTGGCAGCTACAACAGTGAGCCAAGTGGAAGCATATTTTCTCATCGCAAATATTTCCTAAAGTGGGGGCTGCCCCACTGTCTGGTGGTGGTGTTGCTGCTGTTGTTATACTTTTGCTTTCCTTTGTATTAGGGGTTGAAGGGCATTGGGTGTTTCATCCATCGATCACCTCACCCTCTTCTTCTCTTTCCTCACTTTACCAGGGATTTCACCTCGTAGCCTCTCCATCAGTCTTGGTCACAAGCTCTTGGACCTTAGTCCATGGCAGTCTGCACCTTCTTGGCTGTGCAAAGCTGCACACTAAGGTCTCCAACTTACCCTGCTCTCCCACTTGTTTCCCAGGCTTGATGGTAACAGAGCAGTGGACAACTGCACATCCTTTTCTAACCTCAGCTCTTCTTCCAGCTTTCTAATTAGAGCTTTGGCTTGGGCTTGAGCATCGGTGCCCACAGTGCAGTCATCCTTTTTCCTTCTTAGCCACAGCATGCTCTGCACAGTTCCTGAAATAAGTGCATTAAAGCACCTGGTGTTGAGGGGGTGTCCCTGTACATGAGTGGCAGTCCACAAGCATCTAACATATGGGCTACCCCTTCTCTCATAGAGATAGACGGCCAACTGAAGACTTCCCCTGAGGATGCCTCTTTCCCAAGGCTCGTTTCTTTGGTTTCCTAGCTGACTCATCAATTGTTAGTGGGCAAACTGGTCCCTGTATATGGAGGGCAAGGAGAGACTGAAAAAAGAGGTTTTCCACTCCAGACTGCTAGGTGGCAATTTTAATAAGCAAAAGAACATACTTAATGAGGTTTTTTTCTCAGGAGACTGCAAGATGAGTAGATTTTCACAAGTAGATGCCCATCAGAGCCTTAAAAATTTATGTAGAGATGTTAACTGTGTTCAGTCATGTGCTCAGTCCAGATGATCTCAAGAGCAGCTTGCTCTTTCAAGACTATGTCCTTGGGACAGCTCCAGCGGTGGAACAGTAGGCAGAGTGTGCATTCCAAGGACAGGGAGCTGGGTAAGGAGCCTTGAAATGCTCAGGTCCAGCTCGAGGGTTGTTAACCTGTTCTCAAATCCTCTTGATTACCTTCTCTTACAAGGAGGCATTTTGTGTTAGGAAAAAGGGACTACAAATAGCAATGCTTAAGGATGAATGGTTATTTAATAACAAATTGTATATATTCTTAAGAATAAGAACAAAGTGATAGTAACCAGAGGGGAGGTGGGAGGGCATAATGGGGAGGGGGAAGAGGGAAGGGTTTTCAGGAACATCTCTAAAGGACACATGGACAAAACCAAAGGGGGTAGGATCGAGGGTGGGAGATGGGGATGGCTGGGGTCGGGGTGTGGTGGGGGGAAAATGGAGGCAACTATACTTGAACAACAATAAAAAATAAAAATGAAAAAAAAGAATTTGGAAAGGTCCCATTTTTCACCAACATTCTGAAAGCACAAAGCAGGAAAATAAGACAACAACAGCACAATAACCTATGAAAGGCAATGGTGTTAAAATGTGAAAGACATAAAACAGACAATAGAGTGTGTTAAGTAATGAACCGCATGTAGAGGGAAGCCTGAGAAAAGGGAAGTTCCGCAGTTCACTAGTGCCCTACAGTTACAAAAAGAGGAAATATGGTCTAAAATAGGGAGCGATGCTTTAGCTTACAAGAAGCCATGGGATCATTCACTTCAAATTCACACAAAAATTGAGGTTTAAGCAAAACTGGAAGGACCAATATTCTCTAACTAGTGATGGGAGACATTTACTTAGTTATTAGCACAGACATTTATTCATATTAAGGCTAAGAGATTTTTGTCTAAATGACATGATATGAGAGGGGGAGGGGGAGGGAGAGAGAACGGGTCTACAGCTTTCATTATTTTTTCTGAAATGGGTTTTTATTATACTCGTGAAATTAAAATATAGTTTGACTGAATGTAAAAGTTAAAATTGGTAATCACATTTTCTCTTAATTTTAGTGACACTTTCTGTCAGATGATATAATACTTATTTAAACATACAATATTCCAATTTCTGATCCTATATCTGGGGCCTAACTTTTCTATCTGGAAACTTTAAGAATATTTGATTCATTTCTTGAATTCTGAAATTCCGTAGTGAGGTATCTTTTGGGTCTATTTTTAGCCTTTCTGTTGGCATTCAGTGGGATGACATTTTAAACAGAAAACATATTCTTAACATCTGAAAAAACTTTCACATTTATTTTATAATTTTCTCCCTATTTTTGTTCTAGTGTCTTTTTCTAGCCTTTCTGTTGTGAGATATTAGTGCTCTTCGGTTCCTCTTCTACCATCATTATATTTTTTCCTAGTTTTAAATGCATAGATTTTACTATCTAGGAAACCACCTCAAGTTTTTCCTCCACTCATTTTATAAAATTAGTTTACCTTAATTTATTTTATTAAAACTTTAATTTTCAAGAGTTTGTTCTTATTCTTTAATTTTTTTTATTTTACTCTTTTTGTTTAAGTGATTCAGGTTTTCTATATTTCTTACTCCCATGATTATTAATTTAAAAAATATTTAAATACTTTTCTGTCTTTTACCATCAATTTTAGTCTGAACTTCATGTTATTTGTGCTTGTTTTGGTCTCCACACTTTAAGAGACCTACCTAAATATCTAGTGACCCTTGAATGTCTATTAATGCATAAAAGTAAGGTGCTAACTAAGCAGGGGGAAGCTCCATGTCAGGAACCAGTGGATGTTACTATGGACATTCAGGCAAAGACTGCTCATATTTTCTTATTCTCATTATTTGTAGGTCTTTTATACAGGTTAGTTTTCTCCAAAAGAGAACTATTATTCTAAGTGAAATAAATCAGACAGAGAGAGACAAATACTGTATGATTTCACTTACATGTGGAATCTTTTTACTACCTCCCTCCACTACCCCCCAAAACAAACTCATGAATACAAAAAAACAGACCGATGGTTGCCCAAACTGGTGTGGGAGTGGATGGAATGGGTGAAGGTAATCAAAATGTACAAACTTCCAGTTATAAAATAACTAAGTCATTGGGGTGTAATATACATCATGGTGACTATAGTTAATAATACTCTATTGTATGTTTGAAAGTTGTTTAAAAGTTCTCATCACATGAGTAAAATGGTCACTATTATGGTGATGGATGTCAACTAGCCATTGTAGTGGTCATTTTCATATATATGTGTATACATATATTCTCATATATATATCACAAATCATGTTGTACACTTGAAAAATATGTCAATTATATCTCTCAAACCATAGTCGGACAAATTTCATTGTTTTAAGGTCTCACATAATTAGTTTGGGATTACACATTCAATCCAGGATAATCTCTCTATCTGAATGTCTACAATATTAATTGCATCTGCAAATTTCTTTTGCCAGGTAATATCACATATTTACATTTTCAGTGCTGTGGATATCTTGTAGGGGGTCATTTGACCTAGCACATATTTCATTTATAATGACATCACAGCTGTAATATGTCTAGGGATAAATTTAAAGAGATATACAAGAGTTTTATATAAAAGATCTATAAAAGTATAAAAGAAATTAAAGAGAGCAAATAAAGAAGACTGAAATAAAATGAGATTAAATCATAAGCAGGGATTAAAAGACTTAATAAAGATGTTACTTTTGCCAGCTTGGTTTATCAATTTGTTGAATCTCAGTTTGAGCAGGTTTCTTGTGAAAATTATGAAGACAGTTCTAAAGTTTAAATGGAAATACAAATGGTCAAGAATAATGATGACATATATAAAGAGCAATAGCGTGGAGAAACTTGCTCTACTAAAAAAATTACTATAAAAGAATGCTAATTAAGATAATGTAGTTTGGCAGAATAGTAGACAAATATATCAATAAAACAGAATGAAGAGTCTAGAAAGTGACTATATAAACGAAACCCCATAAGATTTATGACTATAAAGAGACTATAAAGTGACTGTAGCACAGTGGAGAAAGGGTAATTGGCCAAATGATGTTGGTAACTAAGTATTTAAGAAAAAGCAGAAATTGATAAGGATCCAGTTTCATTGTTTTGGATATTTATATCCAGTTTTCCCAACATTTAAAAGACTATCCTTTTTGCATTGTGTATTCTTGACACCCTTGTCAAAAATCAGTTCACCATACATGGGTAGGTTTATTGCTTGGCCCTTTATTCAGTTTCATTAGTCTACATAGAACTATTTTTATTTTTATTTCAGTACCATATTGTTTTGATTATTGTACTCTTGTAATATATTTTTAAATAATGAAAGAACCTTATTTCGAATATGGAAGGAACATTCCATCTTTGCTCTTCTTAAGATAACTTTGCCTATTTGGGGTCTTTGTCACTCCATATGAATTTTAGTATTTTAAAAAATCTCTTAGGAATTTTGATAAGAATTGCACTAAATTTGTAGATCACTTTGGGTAATATGAACATTTTAACAATATTAATTTTTTCAATCCATGAACACAAAATACCTTTCCACTGATTTATGTCTGCTTTAATTTTTCTCACCAGTGTTTTAAAGTTCTCAATGTACTAGTAGTTATTCACATATTTAATAGGTTTATTTCTAAATGCATTATTCTTTTGCTGTCCTATTGTCAATGAGATTGTTTTCTCAATTTCTTTTCTTTAATATTTTATTTATTTATTTTTAGAGAGAAGGGAAGGGAGAGAGAAAGAGAAGGCGAGAAACATCAATGTGTGATTGCCTCTCATGTGTCCCCCACTGGGGACCTGGCCCACAACCCAGGCATGTGTCTTGACTGAGAATTGAACCAGTGACCTTTTGGTTCACAGGCCCGAGCTCAATCCACTGAGCTACACCAGCCACAGCTGTTTTCTTAATTTTTTTCCAGGTAGTTCATTGTAGTTCATTGTTAGTGTATAGAAATGCACCTGATTTTTGTATATTGATTTTCTCTACTGCAACTTTACTGAATTAATTAAAGTTTAGTTTTCATGTTGTGTTCTAACCACAACACATATGCAAGCACACACAGGAACAAAGTAAACTTTTGGAGGTGTTGGGCATGTGTATTGCTGAGATTGTGGTGATGGTAACACATATGTTCAAAATCACCAAATTGTATACACCAATTATGTGTAGTTTTTTGGTAACAATTATACCTCAGTAAAGCTGGAAAACAAAACAAACCAAAATAAAGTATACTTGCTACTATTTAAAATTCAGATTGTTTTTATTTATCTCTACTGTGGGGCAAAAAGAGAACTAACATCTCTATAATTAAATGCAAAACTGATTACATTATCTATAACACTGTTTACAAGAAAAAAAATCACAATTGTTCCAAGAAAGGGTGAAACAAAAAGTGCAATAATTTATACAGCCACTAGGTGACACTGCATCTTGTCAGTGCCCACATGGGTTGGGGGCAGAGCCAAAATACAATTTATACGGGAGATTATTGAAATAAACTTGTAGTTAGTTACTAGAAAGCAATTATTTGTAATTAGGTACTAGAAAGTAATTATTTGTAATTAGTTAATAGAACGTAAAGCTGTACTCTAAATTATGAAATTATTTCCTTTAACGATCCTATATTGGGGTTTGAAATAAATGAGTTTCTTATGAAGAGAAAAAGCAACTATTTATTATAGAATACTTTGAAACTATGCAGAAACATAGAGAAGTAAATAAATATTATCTATACTCCTACTACTCCGGGAAAACCATTTTGTTTACCTTTGTAGTTTTCCTCTCTCTTAGCGTATAGAAACACAAAACACATAATTAATACTTTTTGATATATTGTCACTTTTTATTTAGGTAATTTACAGCAAATAAAATTTAGAGTTATAGTATTCTGTTCAGTAAGTTTTGGCAGAAGTTTATGATTATAAGCACCCCTTCTGATAAAATATACACCAGAAAGCTCCTCATGCCCCTCACACTTCTTCCTTGTAGCCCACCTACAGAGGCATCCACTGACTTCTGTCCCTATTGTTTGGCGTTGCCTGCTCTTGAATTTCATATAAATGGAATATAATTGGCATCATACAGAGGGTACTATTTTGTGCCTGGATTTTTTAGCTCAACATAATGATTCTTAATGGCATGAAATCTTAATGTATACATTACTTTAACTGACTTAGCAATAATAGGTTTGGGTACTCTCCCACTTACATAAACATTCATCTTCAATGTTATTTTTAATGTTGGCATATTATTTCATCATGTAGTAGAATTGTATTTAACTAAATCTTAATAGTTTTGAACAATTAAGTAGCTTCTGACTTACTATTATTAGAAAGAGTCCTTTGGATAAATGTATTTATGATTATGTCTTGCACATCTAAAATTATTCCTTTAAAAAATACTCCCCTAAAAAACTATCACATAAAAAAGAGGATAAATCTTTTTAAGGTTTTTGATAAATATTTTCAAACTGTTTTCCAAAGGTTAAACTAAATCAATTTGTATTATCACCAACAATCACTATGGTCATATACTTTCTAACATTTTGTCTAAAATATGTTAAGCAATTTAATTTTAGTTATGATACAGTTCCATGTGTAAAAACTTAGTCAAATTTATGAAAATTGAGAACAAGCTTAGAAAAATCATTTCTGTATTCATATTATAAAAATTTTGAGTCTATGGAAGACTGACTATAGTGTATAGCATTTTAATGGAATCTTATTATTTTAAAAATACTTTTAAATTTCTTCAGTTCTTAAAATTATGTGAAATAAGCAGGTGATGAATTATTCCCCTTCCCAGAGAAAGAAATTGAAATTATGTTGAAAAAGCAAAATAAAACACAGATAACAATAGTTATCATCATCCAGGTACTGCTAAGTCCTTTTTCATGTATTAACTAATTGAATTTCCAGCTAATTTTAACTAAGTTTTTAACTAATTCTAATTTAAACAGCTAGTCAATTAGTGAGTTGTAGAGATGAAATTCCGGCAATATTTCTTCTGTGCTTTGACTCCAAACAGCAACACTTTTTATTTAGATATTTTAATAGTACACAAATCATACGAATTTTTTTTCTAACATTACTCAGGGGGAGTATATTGATATTATTAATAATGGTATATTAGAACTTGGAGGCCATTTGTTTTATTTCACTGCTGTGAGAACTAAAGGACACTGAGATTAAAAAATGTCTCTTTTATTTATCACTGAGCAGTGTCAGGAATCCACCTTTCTTTTCAATATGCCACACTAATGACAACAGTTTAAAGATACCGCGTATAAAGTTGAGGAAGTGGGAGGGGATGGTCGGGGGGAAAAGGTGGAAGAGTTTTCAGGAACATCTATCTCAGGATACGTGGACAAAACCAAGGTGGGGTGGGATCAGGGGTGGGAGACCATGGAGGCTGGGGTCGGGGGGAGTGGTGGAGGGAAAGTGGAGACAACTGTACTTAAACAACAATAAAAAACAAAAATAAATAAATAAACTCTTAAATAAGTAAAGATACTACACAGAGCACACATTCCAACTTTCAGAGAAGTATATTACAAAATACATTCATAAAACCATTTTGAAAGTAATAGATTTTTTCCTGGCTGAAATATACCAGGATTATGTAGTACCTCCTTTCTATCTAATGAATTATTTTATGTAAATAACTAAAATACCTATAGCATTTTGGAACAAGATGCTTTCAGTACATTGCTTATGAGGACAAATTACCATCCTCTTGGAGACAGAATAAGCTTATAAGCAGGTCCTCACAAAATGAATTTTGGTTTCTCTTACTTTCTCTGTGCTTCTTTGGTATGAGTGCGATAAACAATAAAGCTGAAGAAAATAAGAGAGAAAAAACATTTTAAATGACATAAATTTTTTTTAAGTCAATTATAATATTTACTGCCTGCTATTGTAAAAAAATGAATACAGCCCTTTTAGAAACACACATATGAAAACAATTAAAAAAGTAGAAACCATGTTATAAAGCTAAAGTTTTACAATAGAAAAGTCTTTTTTAAATGTTATAGCATTTTTTCCTTACCTATTTGGTATGACAATTTTCAGTGCATTTTAAAGGAGCAAACACTTTTTAGAAATCATTTTGTTGATTCTATTTTTATTTTCACATACACAAAATCAGCTTATAACTGCACCGAATACAAAAGACAAACAAACGAACAAACACTTTATTGCACTAAAAATACTTCACATGAAGTACTGCACATGATAGAATTGAGTAGGAGAGGCGTAAGTTTATAATCAGATATTTTGGGTTTGAACAATACAGATTTTTTTTCTGAATTTGCAACACCATATATTGCACACTTTCCAGCACTTATCTGTTTACAAATATTCTCCTGTTCTTTGGTTTTGTTTTTATCTTTGTAAAACAAGGTATAGACTGTTTTAAAGGCAAAGGACTACACACCATTGAAAAAGACACTGAAGAAGTAAGGTAAAGAACAGTGACTTAAGTACAAGGTCATCTCATTCTTTTGGGGGGAAAAGTGACAAAGTAACCTGGAAAATGTCTCCAAAAAGAGAGAAATATTACAAAGCTTAGTTTCATAAGCATTTGTCCACTTACAAAAGTTCTCTGAGTTTCACAAATGCATTTCGACTGAACGTCTGTGCTACCAGTTGAAATTTCCTTTGTTTACATTCGGTTTTTAACACTGCCATCTAACTCCTTCAAACAGTGCAAAGGCATGAAGGACACTCATCATTGGTAGTCATCCAACAATAAATAATGGCTCTAAACCTAGCTATTTTATTATTTCTGAGTCGATAAAGTATAAAGTGCAGTCAAAAGGTTTAAAGTCATTCTTTTCATTCTTTGGATGTACATATCTGTCAATCCGTGATGTTTCCAGCTCACCACCAGGGCACTTGTTCCACAATGCAGATAATGCAGATATTCCTGGAATTTCTCTTCCTTTTCTATGCAGTCTTGTTTGGAAGGAGGATTCCAAAATAATACAAAGTTTTTCACAAAGTCCTTATGGAAAAAGTCTGACCAGAGAGCAGCATTCATCGACACAAATTTCCTGAGTTCCATGAAATAAGAGTCTATAAACAAATATGATTTCTCATTATTTGAAGGGTTTGCTACATATCCAGTGTAAATTCTTTCCACATTCTGTGCTGCTGACTTCTGTGCTATTCAGAAAGGCACAGTTCCCTGATCCTGTAAGATTGAACCTGTCAAACAATAAAGAAACCAAGAGTTATTTTCAGATCGTCATTTCTGTTCAGTTACATGAGAACAAAAACTTTTTTTTTTGCAGAGTAGGAATACATGAGGCAAATCTGCCAGTCAAATGATCATAGACTAATATAGAGAGATAGCAGACAGTTATTCAAAGGAAGCATATGTGGAAAGATGGTACAAAGCTAAGAAGAGTTAAGAGCTCCCTTTATTTGGTTGGCATGCCACTAGAGGAGTGACTCTTGTCATTTTTGGATTCACAAACCCTTCAAGAAGTAATTCCCCCAAAGCATACACGTTCAACAAGATTACATATCAGTGCATACAATTATAGGGGGGTTAGGGCCCTTGAAACTCATCTGTGGATATGATACCATTGGACTCCTATTAAGAATCCTTTTTCTAGAGATTTGAATTTATTCTCTGTATCAGTAATTACTGTATTTTGCCATATACAATGTGCACTTTTTTGCCCAAATTTTTGAGGGAAAATAAGGATGTGCATTATACATGGGTAGTACCTGAAATACCTTGTATCCACTTGTGTTTTGTAATTATTTGTTACATAAAATTTCTTATACCATAATATGTTCAAAAAAATGCTAAAATTCCATTATAATACAAAAAACCAAGTATCTAAATATAAATAAATAAATATTTGAATTAGAAAATTAAAATGAAAGATTTTTCCCTGAAAATTTGGGCCAAAAATGTGGGTCACATTATATGTTGCAAAATAAGGGTGTAATAAAACTATATAGATAGCTAGAAATTCATTCAACTCTGAATTTCTGAATAGGTTGTGTTTGCATCATCATAACTATTCCTGGCATATTTCTAACTGACTCTTTTATTCACACTACACTTTTTCTGAGATCAAATTACCAGAAGCATTTATTGTATGAATTCCAAGTAGATGAAAAGAACAAAATGATAACATCAAAGCCTTTCTCTAAAGAGTTCCAAACAGTATAAGCATACAAAAGAGATAATCAAAGCTCTGTTTAAAAAGAGCACAACCTTCATATAGAACAGTGAAAAAAAGGAAAATGGTTCTCCTGAGCTACCAGCCTGAAAAGGATAAAGAAACGTCCTGAAACTTACCAGTTGTTAAATTCTTTGCCATTTGACCATTTCCAAGTCTGACCAGCTTCATTTTTCAGCCCGATCCAGTGTCCAGCTCGACCCACATATCGTTTTAAAAAGATCTTGAAGAAGGCACAAAGAGGGTGCTTATTAAACAATCCCTCTGGGTAGGTTGGTCTATAATACATTCTCAAAAGCAATTTCTCAAAAGCTGCATCTGAGGTACAATAGTTAAGCTGATCATTCATTAGCTCTATATAGAATTGACTCATTTGGATTTCTGACCTTTGAGGCTAAGCATTCAAATCAAACTTACAAGATTAAATAGAGCCCTGATTTTGACCTCAGACAAAATTTCCCTACATGGGAGACAGGTACAATGTCTTCTTCATAAATCAGGAAACAGAATGAAATCACAGATGAGCCATATAAAAGAAAATTGCAATATTTTATGAAATTGTTTTTGAATACTATCTTACCATGTCCTTTTCAGAATCAATGAGAGCAAGAGTAGCACCATGCTTCAAGCAAGAGTTTTGGGCCAAGGTCCAATTCCTTGTTGTATTGGAAATAAAATAGCATTTCCTCTGGTATCCAATCCAATCATCTGAGCATGAAGAAATATGGCTGTTCGATGGTTCTGAAGGCACGTATTGGGCTGGACAATTGTACTTGCCCACTGTGGAAAGGAAAATTGTTTTAGTTACAAAGGGAACTGAATACCCACAGCATGCAAACATAGTTCAGGGACTGCTGTGCTGTACTAGGTGATAAAATAAAGAAAGAAAGGCAAGAAAGGCAAATCCTGAAAAGCTTAAGAAAGCAAGTTCGCACTTCACGGTATCTCCCATTGCACCTAATTATCATTGTAGGGGGTATAAGAAAAAAAAAAACAGGGTGGCTTTTTGGCTATAATGTCTGAAAGTTGTAGGAAAAAAATTAAAAAATATATTGAAAATAGCCCTGGACTAGAAAGGGTAATGTGCATTAAACATTTCAAGTAAGATTTTGGACCTGAATGCAGGGGCGGAGGAACTTAAACCTACAGCAGACAGAACACTGTATTGGGAGATGAGAGAAAACTTGCAGGGGAGTCATTCAGAATACAAAAGGGTCTATGACTTGAGTTGTTTTATAAAGTTATAACAACTCATGTTTGTAAAAGACGCAAATGTATCCTGGTGTAACAGAATGTTTTGAATACTGTATGACATTGACTCTGAGAGTGTCCAGATCTATTCTTAATTACCCATAACCTCCGGGCAGTGGTCTTCGAGGTGAAAGGCAAATGACTAACCAAGTCCCAATTAATCTGTGGCATATTTTTTCTGCCAACAATAAGCATGCAGCCCACATTTTTTCTAAGTAAATGTTGATTTATTTAGAATCTGAATCGGCTCCTTTCATTCCATATTCAAACCTACATTAAAGTAATTTTCTTCCATAATAATGTATAAATCATAGGCAATTTCACACTTATAGAAAAGTCCTAGAAAACTCAAAATGGTATTATATTAATCATTGAAGAAACATGGAATTATATCTAGTAATTTTTAGGAAATCCACCATGTATGATATATGGGATAATCCTAAATTACTCAAAATTTTTGATTAATTGGACTAAGCAATCCCTGTTGATTTCAGCTGGGATTACAACAAATGCTTACAGAAAAGGGACTCTGTGAATTCATAAAGTACAGACCCACCTGACAGAGCAATGAGGGTTATGATCAGAACGGTGATGAAGACCACATTCAGCACAGCGCACGGAATAGGAACTCGGAGGGACCCTTCATGATCTGATACAAAGACAGGGCTGGACGAGCTTCCTGCAGAGAGAGAGAGTTGTTGGTGATTCGGGCAGACTGCAGAAGTACCATAGCAACAGCAGAGATTTTCTTGAGACATTTAATTTGAAAAGGAGGTATGTATCTCCCTATCCTGTAAGTGTATAAAATTTATAACTTAACTTTCCCCAATTTTTGAGTGAATTTGTATAGTTTCATTTTGAATAAAAATGAAACAATCTAGGCATAACGATGAGGTCATAAAATATCTCCCAAATATATGTACTTAATAGTTATGAAAATTCTGTCTAGCATAGTTTTATTGCTTTAGTCACAATAAAAACATTTATTAAATACCTGATTAGTTTAGATGCCATATCAAAAAATCCTAAGCATAATCTCTTAACCTCTCTGTACTTACTGCTTAAGAGAGATGATGTAAATGAGGGTAAATGGGAGATGGTATAGTAAAACTCTTGAATTGATATATATACATATATATATATATATGTATAAATATCTACAACTAACATGACTGAAAATAAAAAAGACTGATAGTAGTTTTTGGTGAAGTTTGTGCAGATGTGAAGCAATTAAAATTTTCATATATTACTGATAAGAGAGTAAAATGAAAAAATACTTTGGAAAACTTTCTTAGATAATTAATTGTATACCTATCCTATGATTCAGCCATTCTATTCCTATGTATTTTCTCAAAAAATGAAAATATGTTTTTAAAATGCTTTGTGCAAGAATGTTCATAGCAATTTTATTCTTAAGAGCCAAATCCTAACAATAACCCAAATACACATCAACAGGAAAATGGATAAATTAATTATGTTATTATTATCCATACAAGGAAATTCTACTCAGTAATTAAAAAAGAAAAACTGATACATGTAACAAAATGGATGAATCTAAAAATAATTGGAGTGGAAAATCCATCTATAGTTATATACTGTATATTTCAATTAAAATAACATTCAAGAATGGCCGAATTAAACTACGGTGACAGAATTCAGAAAAGTGATTGCTTCTATCAATGTAGGAAAGGTAATTTGAGTGAAAAGAAATACAGGACAATTTTCTAGGTTGATAAAAATTTCAAATGTTGATTGGAGTTGTAGTTATAATTACTAAACTGTATACTTATAATCTGTACATCCAGTGTATGCAAATAATACCTCGATTAAAATGATATGTGAAAAAACAGTAATAGAGGAAACAAAACAGTGTTAAAGACACACTATTTGGCAGAAGTTAATTTTTTCGTTTACCCTTTGTATAATGATGGAACAAAGTAAAAATTTGATTTCACCAATAAAAATACTTGTTGAAAGATTTAGAATGTAAATATAATGTGAATTATGATTCTTAGTTACACAAACATACACACACAAACCCAGAAGAACATCTGTTCTAAACTACAAATAAATAATTGAGAAAAGAGAAAAGGGAATTTTGTGACTCAAAGTTTTAATTTGATTTTTGCTAGAAAGAGCTGTCAGTTTTGTTAAAAACTTGGCTTCACAAGTAACACATAGTTCCCTTCTATGTCCTGAGAAAATAAAACATAAAATTGCTACTTGAATAATATTAAAATCTATGATAAAGATTCTCAAAATGTGAAAATATCTTGTTTGTCAATAAGAAGACTTTTACGATGAAAAGCACATATCTCGAGATGCATGTATTTTTGCCTTAAAACATTTATCTAAAGTTAAACCGGGCAAAGATATGTTGCTTTCTCTAATCGTCATGTACTACATGAATGTCAACATCAGCTTCTACTTCTGGGGTTGCTTTGTCCACCACAGATCTGGATTCAGATTTTTCAAGAGATGCTTTTGCTTCTCCCCTACCTAATGCCGTTGCTTTCTGCTTCTCAAAGCAATTGTCTCTTTTTTGACCGGCATCCAGTGGTTACCAGAAGCAGCCCAGGGCAGGCAGGGTAGCAAGTTCAGAGCTCTGTCTAGTTTCACTTCTCGTCATGTTGCCTGGACTCAGGGCAGCAACAGCCCTTGTTGCTGAGCCAGTACTAATGCATCCAAGTAGCTCAGGGACTGCAAAGGCCACCTCCGTCTGCTGGCTTATCCAGCAGGTTGGCTTAGCCAGTGGGTAAACTGTACAGATGATTTTCAGATTGTACTTTCTGTTCATTAGTGAGGATTATTGTTACTCAGTTTGATTTATCACCTAGATGACAAAACACCCCCAATACTTCCACTCTGATTATAGGCTCTTCTCATTAATGGAGACACTGAAAACAAATTCACCATTACATACTGAGCCACAAAAAGCTGATGCCGATGGTTTGGGTGTTCATACTAATAAAACAACTCTACCTTAGAGCAAAACTAAACACTCAATAGAAAATTGGAATGATCTCAGGAAAAGTTAAGAGTTTCTGAATTAGGACCGCTTTGAACTATGACCTCTGTTTATTGAGTCGTTCTATTATTACACTAGTTTTTCTTTTTGGCGCCTCAACTGGGCCATAGGCTTATGCTTATGTGGTTAACAAAAAATTTGGATAGCTCACACTTGTTATCCATGCTACATTTTGTGTTCTTAAGTGAAAGATGGATTTGTGGGAGATAATCAAAGCTTTTCTACCACAAAATAGTTTAGTAAACACATTCTCAGAAAACAATCCCTTCCTCTAGACCGTTTGAGTCCTGCTGTTCACAACACATTCCTCTATTACAGCTTACAAATAAACTCTACTTCCTACATGACAGGTTTTGGGGTACCTCAATGATTAAAGAAGAAAGAGAGATACAAGAAAAAAATTAAGAAAGTCTCATAGAAACAAGTTATAGGAAAACAATGGAAAATTTTAGTAATAATAAATACAATGGATCTGTGGACAGAATAGACAAATAGAAGTGGGGAAATAGTATACAGTTATGATTATCATATTTTGATGAAAATAAAAAGAAAGAAAAATATCTGATGCATGCACAATTTGAAGTCAATAATTAGATGGTAAAATTGAAGGATGAAATGTATGAAAAGAGTCCCATAAAGAATATAGAAGCAGTTCTGGCTAGTGTGGTTCAGTGGATTGAGCACCACCCTGTGAACCAAAGGGTGGCTGGTTTGATTCCCAGACAAGGCACATGCCTGGGTTGCAGGCCAGGTCCCCGGTAGGGGGCATGTGAGAGGCAGCAACACATTGATGTTTCTCTCCCTCTCTTCTCTTCTGTCTAAGAATAAATAAATAAAATCTCCAAAAAGGAATATAGAAGCAGAAGATGGCATTCTCAAGAATTCTTTCATGACATTCTCTTCATAAATTACTGTTGGACACCTTGAAGTTCAGATGCTCACATGGTTACCCTTTCAGAGATTAGAAACCCTCACTTTCAACAACTGGAAAATGCTGTCATAAGAACAAAATGAGGCACACAGGAATGAAAGAAAGATGCAATGTGAAGGCAATCAAGGATGTAATTGTTTATGTGGAAAATAGAAGTTTTGTAAAGAAAGTCAGTGATTCCTGGAATATGGTCATATGGATATGGAAAAATGATGGAGAGTGCTCCCGGCTCATACAGAGGCTTTTCTAGTTGCATCTAAAAACTGAGATCATATAAACTGAAAGAGAGAAACAGATCCTTGAAGATCTTCTGCAATTCACCTTTGTGTTTCCTCTTGTCTCAGGAATCCTATCTTCTCATAGATACAGACATATTTACTTCTTCCCATTTTCTCCTTTATCCTGACTGAAAGATTATGTAACCAAGTTCTTCCAAAGACAAAGCCTCATTTTCTTCCTTAAGTACTGTCACAGGGTGGGGAAAAAGTAGGATTAGAGTTGTTTGTATGAAAAATAATATAATAATCAATAAATAATAATACATGAATATACTTTGTGTTTCATGTACTCATAAACCTACTTTTGCACCACCCAGTATATATCATTTACGTATATAGTTATCACCAGTACATAAAAATAAGATCTGACTTACTTTGTTGTCCTTTCTCCAAGATGTTGTGCTCTGTTAGGGAAGAATCTTCAGAAATCATCTTTACTCTGGTCTGATTCTCTTGTTAATCTCAGCGCAAGCCAATCTACAGTGAGTCTTCACTGGAGCTCTAGTTCAGTCTGAGTCTCTGACTGAACTAGTCTCTGCCTTTTATAGTTGTATTTATAGTCACTTATGTTGGCTCCACCCCCTTCCTCTTGCCTTCTAATCACTCAGCTACTCCAGTTCACTTTAATTTATGCTCCAGTGGCCCAGGCAGTGTATAATGTGTTGTTGTGAGCTATGGGTTTTCCCTGCTGTCTGAAATGTGCTTTCTCACAACTGTAGGTGTAGCATCAAGAGACACTTGGGGTTTTCCCAGAATTTGTGACATCCCCTTAAATTTGTAGAAAATAAAAATAGTTTAAGAGACAGCACATCTAAGTAAAGAATTCAAAGTTAGAGATTCCTATCTTTGAGATGGAAATAATTTAGAGAGTAATATTTCTCTGGAACCCCATTCATTCATTTATTTAACTAATATTTATTGAACATTCATTATGAACTTGACACTATTTAAAGCTAGATAATTTATTGTTGAATAAGAATTTTAAGATCTCTATCCTCATGGATTTTTCTTCATCATGGAAAAATTTTCTTAGGAAGCTATAAGTTGGCTTTCAGAAGTCTGTCATTCACTTCTTTCCGAAGGACTAGTTTTTTTCTAAAGGTATCATTTAGTAAGTAGTTGCTTTAATGCAGGAAATAGAAACCTGTGGTCTGGAACTTCCTTTCTATGTTCTAAAATTATTTATCTTGAACTATCTGTTTCATTTATCTTCTTTTAATTTTTTTGTTAAATTTTACTGTCATTTAAACCACTCTTGTTTTTCCTTAGTAGTATATTATCCTCCTAGTTTCCCCTATCTGCTAGATTATTTTTCTTATATCCTGAGTATTAAGACATTTGAAGTATGATTACTATAAACATATGTTGCCTTAGTATGCATATCATACAAATAGCTTATTAAGATCAACACAAAATAAATGCCGAATGTCCATGTATGGTGATTGAAGGAGGGGATCAAAATACACTGTGGTTAACAATGGTGCCCAAAATTTTATCATTAATATCACTTCTGTAGAGTAGAGACATTCTGTTTTTACAATAAAGTCTTTGTGAAAATGTCATGCTTAGGTGGGTTGGAAATTATCATCTACTCTAGGTGAGTTAGGGCATTATAGTTATCTGTTCATGTAAGATGTGAAGAGGTACAGGTTGGCCCTAAATGCTCTCTTTGCTTCCATTCTTTTTTTTTTTTTGCCAATTTCCTAGTACGTTTTCCAGATAGCAGTTGAACAGTTTGTTTTGTAAATAAATGATATCATTTTGGTGAGATGATCAACTCTTTCCCTGCTTCCACCCTCAATGACTTCTTATCAAGCTTATGTAAAAATGAATCAGCTTTTTATTGTTGAGAAGGTCCATGTTCTGAACCTGGCTACCTGTCCTCCTATTGTTCCTACTAACCACTGTTCTCTCTGACAGTAAGCTCTTTACTCTTCCACAAAACTGTCAAGCCTACTTCCACTCTTTGGGCTTTGCCTTTTCTCTGGATGGTTCTTCCTCTATGTACTTGAATGCCTTGCACTCCCTTTAATTCAATTCACTCACTGTTCAGTTTTCATCAGCCCAGAGAGGTCTTCACTGGCCTTTTGCATGTAAAATAAAATGTTACACTCTAAGCTTCTGTAAAACCTTCTCTTTCTCTATATCATTTGTGGATATCTGATATTATGCTATTATGCGCCCTGACTAGGGATTGAACCCACCACCTTGGCATATCAGGACAATACTCTAATCATCTGAGCTACTTGGGCAGGGCCAAACAACTTAGACTTTTTAAATGTGTATTTGTCCTTCTAGAGTTGGGAGATCTGGTTCAATGTCCATATCTGACGCTAACTATACATACTATATTGTGATGAATGTATACAAAAATATTACTGTTAGAAATCTGCAACATTATTTGATCTTTTCCCAGCCTGAAGTATAAAGAAAGAGAAAGAAACTATCCTTGCACACACTGATAATCCTTGCCATGCATCTTTTCCACGTGAAAAGAAGGACTCTTCAACAGCTCATTAAGCTAACAAAAATCTGGTCCAGTGATACCATTTACTAATGTACCTGCCCCCCCCCCCCCGATGATTCCTGCATAAGTATGAAAATACAATTTTCTGAGCTGGAACTGACCAACTACTTTGTCTTTGAATTTTGAATATTCCAGAACAGTTAGATACATTAACATAATGAAAATAGTGTGTGCTGTATGGATAGATAAATCATTTCCTACAATTTTCCCTCAACTCCCTCTAGGCCAGCCATGTTGACTTTCATTCTATTCTTTGAAAAAGCTAAATTTATTTTTACTTCATAGGGTGAATTCTTGCTTTTGTTCTATCTATTCTCAGATTTTTCATGGAAAGCTCTTCTCATTAATATTTGCCTCACGTGTACCTCCTCATCAGACGTTCCCTGAGCACCTGTACAAGTGACTTCCCATTAGTCACAATTTATTACCTCACTTTCTTATTATAGTTTACAGAACATTTCTGATGATGATATATTCTCTAAACTAAGAGAATGAGGCAATAAATTGTTACTCATAGAACGTAATACATACAGTTTTAAATATTATTTATTTCCCTAACTAGAGTATATGGTCTTTATGAGCAGGAGCAACTCTGGCTTATTCAACTGCTAATAGGGCCCAAAACATAGGAGTTCAACAAGCCTGTTGGGTAGATGCATGAAAGAATGTGTATGAATGTTAACCTAAGCATTTTTTAACAGTGCACCTTTGGCTTTATCTGTGAAATGAAAATATTAACATCCAACTTACAATTTTTGTGAACAAATATTATAAATTAGAAAATAGTTTTCTGCTACAACATATTAGCCATTTAATGATATATAAATGAATAACAGTTTGATATACATCAGGAACAGGGAAAGCTTCTTATTTGATGTAAGGCACCAAGAATTAAAAATGGAGAATTTACAGCATAATTGCTGATACAGTGCTCTTGTCTTGCAGCTCACACACCGACAGAGGAAGTTGCACATCCCACAGTCGCCTCTAACCACTTTCATGATGCTAAGACACTTGCGTATATGCTCAGGGTTTCTTGCTTCTTTAGCCCCAGTCAGGCAGATAAATTTGTACATATGTCTATATATATTTATATTTATAAACCCACACATGTGTGTGCTACATATATTACATATGGGCTTGGGCATGGAAAAATGATAGAGATCTTATTGGAAGAAAATAAATACCATTAAACATGACCACATTGAGCCCTGACTCAGTTGGCTGGAGCATCATCCCATAGATTGAAGGCTCGCAGGTTCTATTCCCAGTCAAAGCACATACCGGGTTGTAGGTTCAATACCGTCGGAGCATGTATCAGAAGGCAACTGATGGATGTTTGTCTCTCATGTGGATGCTTTTCTCTCTCTCTCACTCCCTTCTTCTTTCTCTAAAAGCAATGAAAATTGTTCTGTGTAAGGATAAAAATAAATAAACATTATCACACTGATTGCAATCTGTTACCTGTGTTCTGAAAAAATTCCTCTGTCTTTGGGAGCAAAGTATTTTGTCGAAATCAGCATTTGCATAGGTGGGAGTAGGTAGCTGCTGCAAACATAAAACCTAGAAGAAGTACCCAGCACATGTTATCAGTAGGCCTCCTGAGTACCCATCAGCCCTCATGCTGTTCGAGTCCTTCATGACAGTCTAAACTTAAATGTAAAGTGAATAAGTTATTCATTAATGACCCCTTCCCTCCTATAGTCATTTTTTTAAGTGTAAGAACTCTCCCTTAGATTTGAAGAAGCAATCAACTTCAATTCTTGTAAAGAAGTGAATACTGACTAGAGGTTGCCCAGCACAGCCCTTGTTGACACCTGCTGCCCTGATGTAATTATAGAAGCATGTCCTTTCACTTGCACGAGTGTCTTCCTATGCACAACCATTTATATGCTCGTATCATTAATTAGTATTTGTTAAATGAAAGAATGGTATCTATACATGAGAAGTTATAGGACTACTGGCCAGGATAGAGGCATAGGTGGAAACACC
>PVKM010007003.1:20334-42745 GCA_004027735.1 Carollia perspicillata | reverse complement strand
TTATTATCTACCATCCCTGATGTCTCCAATCTTCCATTTCCTCAGTCAGCAAGGGCACGGTGATTCCCACCTTGCCAGATTGATGTGGTAATAGGAGATCATGCTTAACTCACTGTGGGTGCTCTGTGAAGAGTTATCTTCAGTGTTACCTCCTATTGGCTCTTAGCAAGTTTCCTCCAGGATGGCTTTCTGCTCTGAAGCTCAGTAGAGCAAACACCTGCACATTTTTCACTCTTTGTCTTCTGGATTGATCTTTACCCTTTACTTCTCACACACAGTTTTTTTTCCTCATTACCAGCTCCTGAAAATTAGTTAACATGTCTACTTCAAAACCAAAAGAAGAAAGAAAGTCAGAGTTTTGCAAGTATCTCTGTGGCTGTCTACCTCTTACTTACGCCTTTTTACCTATGAAGAATGTCAAGCTTTGGAGAGCAGGGATGGTATATCCTTGGAATTCTTAATATATCAAATATATAACTTCTTTCATATAGCAAAGAATCAAAATTGCTTGAATAAATGAATGCTCTTCTTGTTTTGCTGTTACCGCACTTCTTTTTGCAAAAATTTTAATAAGACTTCCCTTACTTAAAATACACTTTAAAAAAGGGAAAAAGTAGTGTTTAACTTCCATGGTATGAAATTAGAGGGAAACACTTTTTAAATTAAAACTTGTTGGATGTATAAATTATTGGAGTAGATATTTTCTTATAGTGGGGTGAGTCTAAATAGTCCATCTTCTATCTTGCTAGGTACTTTGATAGTGATACCAAAAATGTAATCTCTTCTAGGAGGACATTTCCAAAGAGTGGGCTCTGCTTCCAAACTAGACTGACATTTTGTAATAAATTAGAAAAAAACCCTTTATAATAATCTTTATAGTTGCCACTTCAGAATGGGAATTTGGACTGGCAGGAAATTATTGGTCAATAGAGAGCAGATTTCAAAAATGTAATTATACCAGATTTATCACTTGAAATATGTTCTGTTAAATAAAATATAGTTCCTCTTTCCTATTCTGATTTGTAAGCAGTTAGGATAATTCAGGCAGTTTGTGAACTGGGATCTGGAGAACAGATTGGCTTAATAGTTTGGGGCTTACTTCTGACTCTAAATGACTTTTGTCCCTTATCTTCCTGGATAGCAGAGGCAGCCATGCTTACGTTAAAGCCCGGAAGTGACTTACTGGCCTAGTTTTTAGCTATTTTCGTAGAGGCATGTGTGACTCCCACACATTCCTGGACTGTTAGGCTGGGGTTCCTGTTTGTTTACAAAGGTGTCTGCATGTGTTTTGTAAAGAAGTTTGGATGAATGGCTGTTTTTCTTACATTTTTTGCATGATTTTTCAAACATTCCAATAGTTTCCAGGTCTGACAGTTATGCTTATGCTGATTGGAGTGAATATTTTGGGTAAGATGAAGTATTTTGGATGATTTACACTTGACTGCATAAATGTAGCCTAGCAAGTTATATGATTTGAAGAGAATTACTTAAGGGTAAAAAGGATTGCTTAACTACTAAGAAAATGATAGGTTATTATAGATTGGTTTGAAGGTATTGTTGTTCAGCTGCTGTCCCTACGAACTTGAGCGTGGCTGGCCTGGAGATTTAATCGTATCTGATTATAATCATGGTTAATGTTGGAGGAGTCCTCACTCTGTACCAGGCTCTAAGTGACAGAGTTTCAGCGCATCATCTTATTTAATCCTCCACAAAATTCTAGAAGTTGGCATGATAATTACTCTCAAACAGACGAGGAGACAGAGCAAAACACTCTGGAACCCAGCTAGTCAGACTGCGGAGCCTGATTGTCCTATTAGCCATGGTGTTCTCCCGTCTTCTTAAGTGGAAGGATGCTTCTGAAAGGCACACCGGATCCTGACCAGTGTGGCTCAGTTGTTGGGCATCATCCCAGAAAGCAAAAGGTTGCTGGCTCAATTCCCAGTCAGGCCACATGCCTGGGTTGTGGGTTTGGTCCCCAGTCAGGGCATGTGCGAGAGGCAACCGACTGATGTTTCTCTCTCACATTGATGTTTCTGTCCCTCTCTTTCTCTTTCCCTTCCCCTCCCTCTAAAATCAGTCAATCGATCATCAAAAGGGACACTGAAAGTGAAGGGTGCCACCTGACCACAGCTGGCTCCTTGTCCTGCTAGGATTATTGGCAAGAAGAGTGGAGCACAGAGTGGGCTGCTGTTAGTCTGCTCACTGAGGAGAAATGAGGCTGTTTCCATGCGTGGGGCAAGACTCAGGCACACTGTGGGCCTCCTTTAATCCTACCCGGGGTGAGGATGGCTCCGGGATAAGGCATGGCCAGTGGACAGGAGGGGTGCCTGCCAGGAGGGCAGTCGCAGAGGCACAGGAGGGCTCCGTGGCAGGAACAGGAGCAGACTGGCGGCTCTGCCTGCCATTTCGGGGGCCTGCTCCCTGTTCTTTGCTGCAGTCTCTGAAGATCGAAAACATGGCTCCCATTTAGTCCTTTTCCGACTCTTAATTAGAAAAATGTAGTAATTTTCTCTTGCTTGTTAGCAGGGTCCTGGTGGTGAAGTTTGTTGCCTCGCCTGTGGGTTCCAGAGTAGAGAGAAATAAGCACTGGGTGGGATAATGGTGGCAGAGCCAGAAAAGAAATGAACATTGTTGATGCTGGTCTGGTGTCGGTTAGAAAATTAAAAAATGTTCTTTTGATTATTCAAACAAAAAGCTAATACACATGGGTAAGTGGTAAACAATTCAGGATGGTAAATGATGAGAAATTAAGAACTTTTTGTCCCATGCCCAAATCCACATTTTTTCTTGAGAGATAAGCACTATTAATAATTTCCTCCCAAAATGACATATCTATATCTAAATATATATAGATGTGTATATGTTGGTCACATAAGGAAGCTATATGCTGTACATTATAGATTTTTCCATATCAGCGTGTACAGGTCTCATTTTTATTAGTAGCTGTATGTTTGTTGACAGTAATACCTTCTACTGGCCCAAGTTTTATGGTAGACCAAGTGTTTACATATATTGTCTCTCTGGGCCTCCTAGTAGCCATGAGGGAGGTATCAAAAGGCCCTGAGTGGTTGCCCGGCTCACTCAGGGTCACATGGAGCCTGGACTCGGGGCCAGGCCAGTGCTCCTGACACTGTGATGTTCCCGCGATGGGCTGTGTTCCTTCCATTCAGGGCAGGGGCCACAAGTGGAGGTAAACACTCTGGAAGCCGTCAAAGAAATGCCAGTGTAGTGCCCCAGGAAGCCAGATGAAGAGGAAATGTGGACCTCGGGAAAATGAGAAAAGAGGATAGTCGAAGTCCAGAGCTAGAAAAGGTCCTGGCGAACAGCAGGTTCTTGCTGTTCCTTTTGTAGATGAGGACCCGGGGCCAAGACAGCCAGCTTCTCGAGCCATGCAGTGAGGTCGTTTTCATTCCTGAGGATGGTCCTGCTTTTTCAAATCCTTGCCCAAGTATACATTTATTGATTTTAGAAAGAGAGGACAGATGGAAATAAAGAGGAGGGGAAAGGAGGAAGGGAGGGAGGGAGGGAAGGGGAGAGAGAGAGAGGAGAGGAAAAACATCGATCAGTTGACTCTTGTATGTGACCTGACCAGGGATTGAACCCACAGCCTAGGTATGTGACCTGACCAGAAATCAAACCTCTGACCTTTCAGTGCACAGGACGGAAGCTCCAACCAATCAAGCTACACTGGCCAGGGCTCCTGAATTTAGAGAAAAAGGAGATTCTAGATTTTTCCAGGCTCCCTTGTTCTCATCAGCTAGAATGGGGTGTGGACAAGCATGTAGCTGAGAAGCCTGGACACCCTTGAGAAATTAGGAAACTCCTTCCTAGCACTGCATAGTGGTCCCTCTGAGGGGACTCTCCCTGCAGGACAGTATGACCACCCATACTTGAGCTGTCTGAATGCCAGGGCAACACAGATTTGCATGCCATTCTGCCTCCCGCCCCTTCGTTTCCTGAGCATCTCATGGTCACTGAGCTCTCCTCCAGGCTGCCGGGCTCCTCCAGCATGTCGATGGAAGTATCCCCAACCATGATGACTGCGACATGCATCCGGTTGTCCATGCTACTTTGGCTTAAATTTACCTCGCAAACATGTCAAATGAATATGAAACAGTTTTCCTTATGCATAGGTTTTATTTTATCAAACAACCATCCCATTAAGGTTCATTGGCAATACACTAAATGAACCCAGGGTTTATTTATTAGTACTTGTTAAGAGAAGGTGTTGTTCAAGTTGAGAAAGTACACTAGCAGTTATTTCCAAGTCTGACAGACTATACTCTGGTGTATTTCCTCACTTTTGAAGTGGACTTAAACTTTGTTTTAAAGATGAGTGACTGAACTCGTGTATTAAAATGTGCTAGAAGACCATTGGATCAGAAACTTCTGTATCTTCTCTCATTACTTTTGTCAGGATGCCTGAGAGGGACTCTGCCTAGTGTGTTAATTCTGGAGGGTTCCTCAAGATGGGTGGAACCCCACATTTAGCTGTAGAGGGTTAAAAGTCTACAGCAGAACTTGCGGGTGTGGCAGCTTGAGGGGCACTCACATTCCACACCACACAAGTCTTAGGACACGTGGTTTTCCCATGCTCTCCTGCAGCACCATGGGGACCCAGGAGTGGGAGGGCGGGACAAGGTACTCTTTAGCTGTTCTAGAAACCTGGGGCAGGAAGGATGGCTCTGTTCAGGGTCTCTGAGCTTTACCCTCTTGCTTTGATCATCAGACCATTTTCCTCTTCCTTGCTTCTTCTGCTTTGGACAAGGACAGTTTGAAATTCTTTCTGCTGCCATTGACCACCAGTGTTCAGACTTTCAATGCATCCAGGTGGGCAGAAAGCTCGGAAAACCCTCTGAGAACAATCGAATGGAGCAAAGGAGAGGGGTCTGGAGGAGAGCTGAATGCTACCTGACATTGAACTAATCACACTGATTGTCACACTGCTCTCCTTTATTTGAGGCTTACCTATTGTCCCACAAAGTCCTTTCTATTTGTTCGAGCCCAAAGAGGCGTCTTGAGAGCAGTTCATTGTCTCAGGTATTACAATGAGATGGTGGGTACTGAGTGCATTACGTTCTCCTTTAGTGCAGCTGTTGGTTTGATCCTGTGCCAGGTGCTTAGAACAATTGTGGTTTTGCCGTTGGTAAGAGAGGCTGGACAAGGGGAGGGATCATGCCGGTGCCCTGGCCAAGATCATTAGCAGACTGCGGTGTTGCGAGGGCAAAGGGATAGAGCATTTTTTCTTTACTTCATCTTCATTTAGAAAGAGGAGCTCTCCAGGATAATTATATTTCCTAGAATCTTTTAAAATTGTTTTTCATCGAAAGCATACTTTGATGCAAGTAATATTTTTGTTTCATTTAAAAATAAAGGTAAAATGCCAATTGAAGGTTGTGGTGCCACTAGAATCGGCTAGCTGTGAAAACATAATTTTGGAGGCAATATTGTCATGCCATTTTTATTTGTATTGTCATTATGTACAGATGTGGTTGTGAAATAGTTCAAACCATGGCACACTGAATGTCCTCTCTGGATTTTTAGGAATGTGTTCAGTGAGACAGCCAAATTCTGTTTCATTCCATTTGGCTCAATACATTGGCTGTAAATCAGAGAATATTCACTTTAACATCTGAGTCAAAATGCATAATATCATAATTGGTTTTTCACAAAGCATAAATTTCTTATTTATTTGCTCAATACCTTACTTTCTACTTTCTTTCTCTATTTTATGCTAGAATGTGCTGAGTGGTTTTCCAGGAAGGCTTTGATAATGTTATGTCATAATCTACTGATGAATATATTTCACATGATTCATTTCTTATATCTTTAATCATGGGGGGATTAGGTCCTGGAAATAATCTTATTGCTGCTTCTGAAATGCCTTTCCAATGATATGATATAGTAATTACACTAAGGAATTGTATTTTCATGAAGCTTCAAAGTATTACAATATCTAGGTGTTCTGGTTCAGTAGTTACAGAGTTCTTTCCACTTCACCAACCCGGCTGTGGTGTTCCTGGAGGCACAGGTCCTTGAGAACGAGACAACGAGACAGACCTGGGATTTCATCTGGCTCTGCCATCTACTAGCCCAGTAGCCTTGAGCAAGTTAATTAATCTCATGAGGTCTCAGTTTCTGCTTCTGTAACATGGGAATTACAGTAACCTAACTCACCAGCTATGATGCTGAGATAAGATAAAGGGCTAAAGTGACTGAGCATGGCCCTGGTCCCTGGACAACCCCTGGCCAGTCCTGTGGCCTGGTCACACAGGACATAATCCGCACAGGTCAATTGCAAATGTACAACTTGCATTCTTTTTCCCTCCCTGCCTCATCTAGATGCTTCCTACTTCGTTTTTTAAAAATCGTGATAAAATCGGCATGACAGAATTGATCATTTTAATCATTTTTAAGTGTACATTCACATTGTTGGACAATCATCACCACTGTCCATTTCCTGACCTTTTTTTCATCTCTGAGGGAAATTGGATGCATTGAACAGTTGTTGCCCAGTTCCCCTTCCCCACAACTCTTGGTTACTGCTATTCTACTTTCTGTCTCCATGAATTTAACTACTCTAGGTGTTTTGTGTAAGTGAAATCACACAGTATTTGTCCTTTTTGTGTCTGGCTGATTTTACTTAGGATAATATCTTCAAGGTTCATCCATGTTTGAGCATGTATCAGAAATTTATTTCTTTTTAAGGCTGAATAAAATTCCATTCGATGTATGTTCCACATGTTTTCAGCTATCTGTTAACAGACACTTGGGTTGTTGCCACTTGTTGACTATAGTGAATAGTGCTGTTATGAATGTGGGTGTACAAATATCTCCTTGAGTCTCTGCTTGTGATTCTTTTGGGCATATACCCAGAAGTGGAATTTATGGATCATATGGTCTCCAACTTCATTTTGATGTGACTCCAAGCTTCAGAATAGTCTCTTGGGTACTTGCTTGTTGGTGTGCTATTAAAATCCCAAATGCAACATGCTTGAAATTGTTCCACTCCTCTTCTTGCTACCTCTGCCCCAGTCAGATCCTCTTTCTGATTAATACTAAGAACAATTTTTTAAGGCACCCTGGCAAAAGCCACCAGAATCTTTGACTTCCCCTTCCCACTCTGGCCCTAAGAATTTGGCAAAGCTATTTCAAGCTTCTTCACTTCTTCTCCCTGGCTCGCCTGCTTTGCGACTCAGAGAGGATTAGTGCATATTTTGGTATGATTTTTTTGTTGGCTTAACTTTGAATATTTTTCACCCTTCATTTTTTTAATGAAAATCATACATTCCCACTTTCATTAAAAAGTCTTTTGACTTTTCATTTCTACATCAAATTCCCAACAAGTCTTCCTTTTCTTTGTTGTTAGTGGACCCCAACAACATTAATGTTTAGATCAGTTCTTCGGTTTTACCAGACAACTCCCATAACACTTTTCTCTTTGACCATATTAAATAAATGTGTGTGCATGACCAAGATAAATCATCACTCGTAAGTTAGGGGTTGGAGTAGATGGAAATGCTGCAGGAGGCCATCATTTTTCTCAGTGTGCAAGGGAGAGCACGACTGCTGTCCCTCTCTATATAACCACATCCAAGAGACTCGGACCTTTCATTTCATCTCTGTAATCTAAGTCAAAATGTATTGCCCAAAGAATTCAATATTGGTTTGGCCTTACACAGTATTGATCTTGCAGATATGTTAAATAGAAGACAATAACATTGACTCTATCAATTCCTCACTTTTTACTTCCTTATGCAAGGAAGTAAGGAGCTTCTTAAGAAGCTGAACACTCAGTGGTCAACTGGTTGTAGACAATTACTGCCTCTGGAAAGTAGCTACAGTTCCTAGTGAAGAAGATCCTGCCCTTTGGGGCAAGTTGGGCCTTCCATGTATGACGATGGTTAGAAACCATAAGAGTTTGACCTCTGGAATGGGGGAGACCTTGCTTCAAAACCCATCTCTGCCACTACCTTGCTTTATAGTCTTTATCATAGTTTTGCACCTGTGAAATGGAGATGAATATAATTCCTTCCTTATTAAGTTGCTGGATTAAACAAAATAACCCACATATAGCACAGTACCTGCCACATGATGCTCTGTATTCAAAAGGGTCAGTTTCTTTAGTAGAGAATGTTGGTCAGACTGTCTCATGCAGTTGACTCCCAGACAGGAGTTGAGCACCAGTGTGAAATGAACACACTAAGAAAAATGTCTGCGGGCAGGTCCCACTCAGGGCAGGGTAGTTACTAGTTTATGGACCAGTGCTTTGAAAATTCCTGAGTACATCCTTATTATCTTCTCACTGGTTTTTTTTTTATTATTTTTTAAAATATTTTATTTATTTATTTTTAGAGAGAGGGGAAGGGAAGGAGAAAGAGTGGGAGATAAAAATCAATATGTGGTTTCCTCTCATGGGTCCCCTACTGGGGACCTGGCCTGCAACCCAGGCATGTGCCCTGACTGGGAATCGAACCGGCGACCCTTTGCTTCACAGGTCCGTGCTCAATCCACTGAGCTACACCAGCCAGGGCTTCTCACTGTTTATTTAGGCTCAAAACTGTGTTTTGATACGTTTTCTGTACTCCTAAATGCAAATATAACCATTTGCTGATAAAAATAAAAAGTCACAGATTCCTGTTGACCAAATATGTGTAGGGTCCTGTGATTTCATATCAAATTTAAAGCTGTATTTCACACTGTATATGTACATATTGATACTTAGAAGCAGAAAGAAATATGGATTTTGACATCTTATTTGGCACCTTAAACTATTTCTGTACAGTTCCCTGGATATTTTGAATTCTGATAAACACTAGTTAATTTAATGCAAATAAGAACCTTTAATAAGAAACAATAAAAGTAGCCAAGCAGGTATAAAAGAATAGGATTTTGAAAGGAAAACATTATTTTGTCGGAAACCTCCAATGAGGCTTTAGATAGATTAGCTAAAACTGGTTCTTATTTGATTTGTGGGTACTTACACATTGGAGAGTTAATTTGTCTTTAATTTAAGGATTCATTTTTATTTCCATGCCTTAACAATCTGAACAGTTAGCTAAATGCTCACACATGCATTAAGAAATGTTAAGTGTTTATTCCTTAATGGCACAAAACCTTTTACTAGTGTTTGTACTTGGCTTCTGGTTTAACCTCAGGGAAGTCTCCTTCATTGTAATGTGTTTTCCCCCCAGAGTACTGGGTCTGTCCTTATTGAGCTCATTTATTTAAAAAAAAAAATCACGGACTAAGAGTTGATGTCATACATACTGATTCTTTTGGCCATGAAGTAAATCTGTGTGCTCCCTTCTGTGAGTCGCAAGCTTGAGGAGCACTTTGAAATGCGTCAGTTAGAGACAGAAATAGTTGGCAAGCACAGTTCAAGTACAACTTTTGATGCCACGGTGAAAAAGTAGTTTAAAAAAGAGAGCACTACAAACTTATATCATAGGACTGCTTTATTGAGGTAATTGATGTTTGGACTTATTTAATATGACTGAAGCAAATATTTTGAGAATCCTGATCTCTAACCACGAAGTCACAAACTGCACACCTTGTATTGGATTGTCAGTCACTGAACAGTGCATGTAGCCTAGTATGCAGGAAGCCCCTTGGTCAAGACATGCCTCCTCCCTTACAAAGACTTTGATATCATTAATAATTCATTTGTAAGAATTTTAATTTCCTATGTGACATAATACTAAAGTGGAACCACTGTATTCCCAGCTATACCTGTTCTTTGGTGATAAGGGTGAGCAGGGAGATAATTTAAGGAAGTTATTATTGCTCTGTGGGGTTGAGCTTTAGAAAAGTCAAAGTAGAGATTTGAAAAAGTTGAAATACTATGAAAATAAATCAGGATTAGTGGAATGAGCCATATTAAAAAGTATATACATAACCAAAGTATTAGAGGAAAAATATCATTTTAATTCAGGTATGGATCTCTATAAAGAACAAGCTTTAAAATAATTAGAATATGTGAGTTTATATTTGGGGACAATCATAAAATACACCCATATTAGAAAACCAGTGAGACATTGGAATAGCAATGGTAGCAGAGATGGTTCATGGGTAAGACAGGATCTTATTTCTTACTCCTTGCATTTGTGAATTGCTGCTCCTTTATGCTAATGTCTGGCTTCACCCAGTGTTGAAGAGCAGATCTCTCTCTCTCTCTCTCTCTCTCAACTGGTTTCATGGTACTCAGTTTTGGGGTCCTGGGGTGTAGTGGCCATTGCTTTGTTCAGGGTAATCATCATCTCCATTATTATTTCTTCCATAGAACTCTAGTCTGCCCTTCAAAAGGTCTGTGCTCCATGGGTGGGCTTGTGGGGGGTGAGGGGGCAGTGAAGGGCAACACAGAGCTTTAGCAACTCCATTTTATTTGGATAACAAATACTTGTTGAGCTCTACTACAAGCTTGAGAATGTGTGGGGCACAGGATAAATGGTCTTAAATGAGAGAGATCTAGTCCATCCCTTGTCAAGACTAAAATGCCCTGGGATTGAGGTAAGCAATTCAAGTCTGTGGTAGGAAGCACTGTGACAGGGCAATTGTAGGTGTTGTTGGAGGGACAGAAAAGATTTCCTAGAGGAATTGGTATTTGGGCTGAGACACCTGAAAGCTGATTAAGAGTCAGTTGGGCCAAGGGTAGGGACATTGTACTCCCACAAGAAAGAAGTGAGTGTGCAAAGTCCCAGAGGTGAGGAGGAGCATGGTGTGCTTGAACAGAAAGACATGGCTAGATTTCAGCCGGGACTTAGAATAGTGAGAGATGAGACTAGAAAAAGCAGTAAGGGCTGAACAAGCACGGCTTTGTAAACTGTCTTAAGGCATTTAGACTTTATCCTTAGAGTTTTCCGGACCACCAGAATATTACAGTGAGTGAGATAGTGGCATGATGGTGTGTGATTTTAGAAAAATCTCTGGCAGCATGATGGGAATGGTTGGCAGGAGAAGGCTAGCGGCAGGGTGTGGCTTAGGGAGCTGTTGCAATAATCTGGGGCGAAGATGGTATGGGGTAAGGTAGTGACGATGGACCCAGAACAGAATTGATTTTGCTTTGGAAAGGGTTTTTAAAATAACCGACTTGATTGGTGTGTGCGTGTTTCTCTGGGGTCCAAGTGAGAAAAAGGGTAGAATCTAGAATAACACCCACATGTTAGGTTTCATGGCGGGGCAGTGAATAGGGGCAGATTAATGAGGAAGGAAGTTGGCCAGTTGGGTTTGAGACACATGTGTGTTGAAGGGTCTGAGACAGTCAGGTCTAGATGGGCTGGGCAAATGGGTACACAGGGCTGAAGCTCAGTAAAGAGGTGTGTCTGAGGTGGCTGCCAGGTGTACTGAGGGAAAAATGTGACAAAAGGAAAGATACATAATGTTAACTTGCTCTCAGCTGCTTCTTGTTTTATTTTATTTTTCTCAGCTTTATTGGGGTATAATTGACAGGTAAAACTAAAATGCTCAGAGTGTACAGTGTGATGATTTGACACACATGTACATTGTGAAAGGAAAGCCCACTGAATTAGTTAATACAACCATAACCTCATACACTTACCCTTTTTTTGTGAGAACATTTAAGCTCTACTCTTAGCAAATTTCACTTATATGATGGTCTTATCAATTATAGTTACTGTATTATACATTAGATCCTCATTTTATAATTGAAAGTTTGTACCCTTTTACCGATCTTTCCTCATTTCTGCCACCCTTCTCCCTCCACTCCCAACCCCCATGCTCCTTGTAGCCACTTTTCTACTGTGTTTCTATGAGTTCAGTTCTTTTTCTTTTAAATTCCATATATAAGTGATATGCAGTATTTGCCTTTCTCTGTTTGGCTTATTTCCCTTAGCATAATGCCTTCACAGTTTCATCTATGTGGTATATGACAAGATTTTTTTTTCTTTTAAGACTGAATAATATTCCATCTCCTTTATCCATTCATCCACTGATGGATACTTAGGTTGTTTTCATCCCTTGGCTATTGTGAATAACGCGGCCATGGATGTGGAGATGCAGATGTCTCTTCGATACCCTGTCTTCATTTCCTGTGATGAATACCCGGAAGCGGGATTGCTGAGCCATAAGGCAGCCCCGCTTTTGACTTCCTGAGGCTCCTCCACGCTGTTTTGCACAGGGGCCGCCAGCCGGGCACGAGGGTTCCCTTTCCCCCACATCCTCACCTGCTTGTTCTGATTTTCTGCCTTCATATTCCTTTTGAATCTCTTAATATGGGTCATTTCTTATTTTTGTAACTAATGAATGTAGACCCTCTCTGGGATAATGATAATGCGGAAACAGCTGCTATTGGATAAAGAAAAACAAGAAGAAAAAGTCAAGAGAAGGAATCTCAGAGACATGTGGAGAAAAGCAGCTGCCCCAGGAGCCTGGGTCAGCCCACGAACTGCTTGCAGGTGTCTTCTCTCCCCAGTCTGCAAGTTCTCTGCATGCCTTCTACTCACCATCTTCGCTCTCCACGTCCTAGTATTTAGGCCCTGCATTGGCCCAAAGGCTTGCTATATTTATTGTTTCAGTGGGTGACAGTAGCGATTATTTCTCCAAAACTTTGCCTGAACCTCACATCTTGGCTCCCCCTTTTATATTCCATCCAGGCCCGTGCTAAAGGAACTTCCAGGCCCATTTGTCTACAGGCACCCAGAGTTCTTCAGTCTCTTTAGCAAACATGCTCTATGTTTCATTAATACCACTGTGAGTTGTTATTCAAAAAATTAACTCCACTTCAAAATAAAATAAGAACTCCACTTGAATTGAAGGACTTTCTTATGCATTATTTTCAGAAGACCAAATAACAAAATTTAAAAAGAAGCTTCTTTTTGAAGACACTTAAATCATTTGCTTTAGTAACATACTTACATACCTTTACCAAGTTTTACTTACTAAGAAAAAAAGATGTTGTTTTCCTTCTTTTGATGGCAGTTGAAGACTTACACATAGTTGTTAATGGTGTTTGGTTAAGAAGAATTTGTTTTTAAGTGTATATGTCAGATATGTAGCTATTAATTTTTCTTGTTGCCAATGTATAAATTCTAAATTTTAATGAGGCTCAGGAGGGAGCTTTGTAGCACAATATTTGAATTAGGAACACGATTCTGTTGTTCATCTATTTTCATCCTTGTTAAGGAATGAATTCAGTCGCACACACCCAGAGAATTTTATGGGTTAACCATGTTAGTTAGTTCAGGAATTTCATGTAGTTCTGTGAAGATGCTCAGCTACAAGTGCTGGCCAATCCAAACAACCTTTGGCCAGCCAGCCTCTGACCCAGTTCAGTTCTCTCATCCTGTGGCTGGCAAAAGAACCGCCTTTTGGGAGAGAAAGTGAATCAAAGTAATTTTTGGTTCAATTGATTATCGACTATTTTCTTCTGAAGCTGAATATAAATTCATTTTTTTAGACTTGAAATAAATCAACATGTACCATATACAACACCACAGGAAACCAAACACTCAGAGTTTCTTTGAAGGGTCAGAAGAACACACTGTCTGCTTAGAGTTTACATCTGCCCAGGTAAATTTGTTTCTGGTTCTGTCATTGTCTCAATTTGTCCCGATTAATAACGACAATCCTAAAAACAATGACCATGCCTGGATCTCTGAGTAGTGTGTGGTCTCTTACTGAAGTTACAAGTTTACAACTCTGCTGACTGGCTGGCTGATTCCTGTTATGCATTTGAAGAATGCAGATGTTAATTTGATCTGACTCCTGTTTATACAGTGGGCTTTTATAATGCACATATAAAGATGGAGAACCAAGTTTTATGAGACCAACACTTCTTTTTAAAAAAATATTTTATTTATTTATTTAAAGATTTTATTTATTGATCTTTAGAGGGGAAGGGAAGGAAAGAGGGAGAGAAATAGCAATGTATGGTCGCCTCTCATGCATTCCCTGCTGGGAACTGGCCTGCAACCCAGGCATGTGCCCTGACTGGGAATCGAACCATGATCCTTTGGTTCACAGGCCCATGCTCAATCCACTGAGCTACACCAGCCAGGGGAAGAGACCAACACTTCTTGTCAAGATCCTACTCTATTCTATTCTGATTGGGACTGACCCTTACCTTGAATAAAGAGCAAAAAATTTTGTAGTTAAAACATTTCACTATGTGCTGAAGCTTGCCCTTTGTAAATGGGAAAATAGAGACTTATGCAGAGACTTTGAATTAGAGGGTGGAATATATACTGTGTGTGTGTGTGTGCGTGTGTGTGTGTGTGTGAATGTGAATGAAAACGCATTTCAAAATAGTACAAATCATCTCCTTAGTCTAAATTCAGGACATTTCTCCAAGAGGTATAAGAATATAGACTTATATAAATGGACTTCTTTGTCAAAACACACCAGTTTTTATTAATCTGTGAAGTTGAATGTTCTGCATACTATACACCAGATTTTTTCTGATGGAGAAAGAAATGAAGGTGACTCCTATGTCCCAGAGCAGAAACTTCATGTGGGCCACTAGCTATCTATATCTGGAGCTCAGAGAAGAAGCCCGGACTGGGAGGCTACACTTCTGAGTCATCCGCACTGACGACAGAGGAAAGCGTAGGTGTGCAGGGGGTTCTTCCATGGGATCGCGGAACAGTAAAAAGAGAAGAGGGGCTGACGTCGAGCCTTGTGGAGCTCTGACTTAATGCTCGGTGGTGAATCTGCAAACAACGTGGGGAAGCCACAGCCTGGGAGGCAGAGCAGCTCTGTTATGGAAGCCAAAGGAAAAGAGGAAAGCATGTTTCAGAAGGAAGGGAGGCATCTTTTGAGCTTCTTTTTAAAAAATATATTTGACTGGTTATGCTATTACAATTGTCCCGTTTTTTTCTCCCCTGTATTCCCCTCCACCCTCCACCCTCCCTTTCACCAGCATCCCCCTGCCTTAGTTCATGTCCATGGGTCATACACGTAAGTTCTTTGGCTTCTCCATTTCCCACGCTATTGTTAACCTCCCCCTGTCTATTTTGTGCCTACCATTTATGCTTCTTATTCTCTGTACCTGATGCTTCAGATAAGTCATAGTATGATGCGGACTGAAACTATCTGTTGGATTGAGCACTAAGAGTCATTGCTGATACCAGAGAAGCTACTTTTGTGGGGCAACTCAGTTGGAAACAGGTTGGCAGGGTTGAGCTGGGCAGGAGAGGTGAGAAACAGGGTCCCTGGAGCTTAGACATCTCCGAGGATTTGAGTTGCCAAGGAAGGGGGCGGGATACAAGATGGAAGTTTGGGAGTGATGTGAGGTCTGAGGAGATCTGTTTTGTGAGGCAGACTTGCATGTGATAACAGCCCACGAGAAAGGAGCATTTGAGCAAGAGAGAAAAGAAAGACGATTCATAATAGAATAATAGTGACAACAATAATAGTGTTTATTGAGTGTTCACATATCCGGGACACTGTGGTAAGCCCTTCGTGTGCATTCTCACATTTAATTTTTAGAATGATGTTATGGAGTGGGTACCACCGTTTTCTCTAGGTAAAAGCGGAGGGAAGCGAGGACTGGAGCTGGTTACTGGCTTGCTCAGTGTCCTCCAGCTAGTGAGTGATGGACTAACTTAGTAGCTTAAGGACTGAGCTTTGCCAATGCCCAGCTGACCACCCCGGCTCGAATTAGGTTTTGAAGCTGCATTTGAATACCTACTTAAAGATTTATTAAAATTGTGTTTAAGAAGGCCACTTTGAAACTCTGCGAGAGTTCTAAGTTTTATTCTGACACCAATTTAACTAGAGGCCTGGTTAAAAAAAAAGGGTTTATCTGCTGAGAGAACCTAACCTTGTAAGTGTGTATACGACATCGTGCCCCCAAATACACTCTGTGTGAACTGAAGGTGATTTGCCCAAAGAACTCCCAAAACACTTGGCTGAGGCAGAAAATAAGTCTAGGAGATTTTTTTTTTTCCACTTAGAAAAGGACAGAGAAAGGATGGCGGGCTGAGGTAACAACACAGTAAGGCCAAGTAAGTGTTATGAAAACATTCCTCAGACAGCCTCATCGTACGTTCTGACTGGCTACGTTTCCTGAGAAAACATTAATTCTGTCCTCTTGCTTTTGATAGGACATAATGACTACATGTGTCCGGCTACCAACCAGTGCACAATTGATAAAAACAGGAGGAAGAGCTGTCAGGCCTGCCGGCTGCGCAAGTGCTACGAAGTGGGCATGATGAAAGGTGGTAGGTACCTCCCACACAGGGTGCCCGCCCACAGCGGGTGCCCGTGTGGACCACCCAGTGCTGGCTGCTTCTATTCCGATAACCACGGGAGTCTAGTGTTTGCTCTCCTGATTAGTTTTTTCCCTCTTCTTCTTCTTATTTTTTTTTTGCAACAAAAGGATTTTTATAATAATACATTTTATTTAAAGAAATAGGAAGTGGTTGGAACTGGAAATCCTAGCGTGCCATCTTGTGTTATATAGTTTAAATGTACATAGTTATGTTTTATATCAAAGGGCTATGGAATGTGGTGGTGGAAGGAAAAAAAGACCACTCAGTAGTTATTCTAGAAATATTCTTCCATTACTGGTTGTATTGCTAATGCTAGAGAATGGTCTCTGAGAATAAATTTTCCCTCCATTGAGACTTGTAAAGGTGAGAGCTAAATAGCTACTTTACAGCATAATCTTTCCATCTCGTAACATCCCTTGGGGAATTTGCGTTTCGATCTGAAGGCAGCTATTTCCTTTAGAAGCTGAGTTCACGAACAACTCCCACCATGGCAGCGTTGGGAGCCGTGAAACGAGCTCTGAGCCCTGACACACCGCAAGGCTCTCAGGGTCTGTGCTGTGTGCTTGTGTCCCTGTGGCTGTGGGTGTGGCGTGCCTGTGGCTTTCTGTCCTCTCACGGTCATCAGCTCCTCGAGTTTTCTTATGCAGGAATCCAGTGTCTGGTTCGGAGGCAGGTGCTTCATAGCTGTGGTTGCCTGACGCGCCTTGCATTTTGGGGATCTAGTCTTGATGAACACGGCTTCTAGTCTTGGATAGCCTTCAAAATGCAGAGAAAGAACAAACAGGAGCAGTGCGACTGAAGTCCAGTCATGGGGCCCTGGCTGGTGTGGCTCAGTCAGCTGGAGCCTTGTCCCATAAGCTGAAGGGTAGCAGGGTTGATTCTCAGTCAGGACACATGCCTGGGTTGCAGGTTCCCTCCCTGGTAGGGGTGGGTGTGAGGCATCCAACTGATGTTTTTCTTCTTTTCTCTCTCCCTCCCTTCCTCTCTCTCAAAAATCAGTAAGTATGCCCTTGGATGAGAATTTAAAAAAAAAATAAAAAAATAAAGTCACCAGTGCATTTAGTATTTCAGGATGATACTGAGGTGGGGTGGGGTGGGGGGCAGCTAGATGGATGATGGGCTTGCCTGCTGGTCACATTGGGGCAAAACTTCCTGAGAGAAACTTCAGCTGAGGCTGCAGCTGAGTTAAGGAGAACAAAGTGGTTCTAGTGATCCATCACTCAGATCAAGGGCAGCTAACCTTTAACTCATTAATCCCTGGACAAATGGAAAAGCAGAGGAAAAACCCAGAATGGAGATCAGGCTGAAGGCCTGCCTGATTGTCACGACGCTTACAAGCAAAAGCTTCTTGCGTTCCATTGTCATCAATAAACCTGCCCGGTTGAGACTGCGAATACAGTATTTGGAATAAATTTTCTTGGTGAATAGATGAAATGTTGAATTCACACATTGGGTAAGCTGTGACTACATGTCTTGAACGTCTGAGAAAGCAGCTTTAATTTACAAGGTAATTCTGAGAATTTAACAGCCACATTCAGAAGATGACACTTTGAGTCATCAGTGGAGTAAATATTTAAGGATTTCATCTTTCTTTGTACTGTTGGATAATTAGTTAGGCTTAATTAGACTCACAAAAAGCCCTTTAAGGTAACTTGATGGTGACAGGAAGATAACAGCTACATGTAAAAAGTTAGATTTGAAACAGTAGGGTCCAAGTTTAAGTGAGTGTAGGCAGATTAAGCCCAGTCCGTTACATTCTTTCCGAAAGATGGATCAATTTGTGAACATGTCCAAAGCATTTTTTTTTCTTTTAGGGTACCCATACATTGACCCCACTTCATAAAAACAATTCTGTTTTTCCTAATTAATATCCAGATACAGCCTAGCTGCATAAATATAAATTATGCACACTCATTTTTAATCTGACAAAAATTTTAATTATGCAACGACATAAAAATCTTTCTCCTGTTTTCAAATAGGACTCTAGATAATTTAACCACATGTAACCAGTCTGCATGTCTATGTATTTAATTGTATGTGTACATTTATAACTGTAAAATATATATCTGTATTAGTTTTATCTGTATCTGTTAAAGTCTATAACCTGGGCAGCTTAAACAATAGAAATTAATTTTCTCACAGTTCTGGAAGCTAAAGTCCAAGGTTAAGCTGCCGGAAAATTCAGTTTCTGGTGAATTTGCAGTGGCCGCCTTCTCGCTGTGCCCTCCCTTGACCTTTTCGCTGTGTTCACCCACCCCTGGTGTTTTTTTCTCTTATAAGGACACCCGTCATATTGGATTAGGGCCCTGCCCTTATAACCTCATTTAATCATTAGTACCTCTTTAACGATTCTACGTCCACTTACAGTCACATTCTCAAGTACTGGTGTTAGGGCCTCCACGTGAATCTGGGGGCAGAGGACATCATTCAGTGCATAATAATATCCCATAAAGGTTCCTCAGTGGTCCAGTGTCTGCCTACACTTAATGAAGACATGTATCTTTCTGGCAGTTTATATATTTGTATAAGTTTTATGCCAGGCTTTAAAGTTGTAGAACTACACACTGTGAGAACATCTCATTTTAATAATATACATGAAGTATTTGCCACAAGGCAATATAATTTATTGTATTCTTTACAACATGGGATACAACATGAATAAAGATTTAATTTACAACTGGAAATACAATTATAACTAACTATAAAATTTGAAGTTACTTGTAAAGAACAGCTTTGAATGCATAAATCTTTATACCATTTTCCTGTTGGTTTCACAAGAATCCACTTTCTCAACCAGGCTAGACACCAATTAGAATCTTGACTCTCCGCTCATGAAGTAAAATGTTGAGTTTCACATAAAACAGAAAGAACCACATTCCTACCCCTGACTTAATAGAAAGACTGAATAAAATTTATCGAAGTACCCTAACGGTCTATTTGAGTGCCTGACTTACTTAAATGCACATGGTACTTTAATCTGTTATGATGCCCGCTGTGCTCTGAGCTTCCCAACATCACTATTAGATTTGGTTCTGAGCCCAGGTAGCTCAGTAACATGCGGGAGCTCAGGTCAGCTTTAGGGGATGAATTTCCCCAACTTAGCTCACGTGCTGGTCTCTCTTCCTCGGTCTCTTTTTCTTCTTTGTCTGTCTTCCTCCCCTTCAGCCTTAGATGGCAGACTAAATGTCTCTTCTTCAAGGAGGCCTTCCCTGTTGCCACGCACTGGATTAGCTCCTTGTGTTCTACCTTTTGTAGCAAACCACTCCTGGTATGTGCTCTAGTCACTATTACTATTCGTTGCTCAGTGTCTGTCCATCAACTCTGTGATGACAGGGGCTGTCCCTGTCCTGTGTATTATTCTAGCACTAAGGAAGTCACCAAGTCAGTGTTCAGGAATTTTTTTTCATGAATTAATGAATGAACTCAATTTATTGAAGTAATTATCTTTTAAGGTTTTTTATATGTAAGCTGTCACAGGGAAAGCAAGGGTAAATGAGACCCTAGTCCCTCCTGTCCATGTCCGCACAGTACAGAGGACATTGGCGTACGAAATGGAAGGTCCAGAAGGCAAGTTGACCCTGCATTGCAAAATGATGTTGTGAATGGAAGACCAGTGGTCAGTGGAGGTTCAGAGCGTTAGTCAAATACTCCTGGGGTTAGTCCACCCCAGAACATTACTCAGACCACCTGACTTCCAACACGTAGATTGCTTATCTAGGAATTTGGCATTCCCGGTTGGTTTGGTGGAAAGGGGAAGACTTCAGAGTTGGAGTTCCTGGACTAAATACTGGCTCCTCCTCAGACTAGCCGAGCAATCCTGTCCAGGTCACTTTCGCGAGCTTTGCTTCCTCAGATATAAAGTAAAAGTAAATAGTTTCTTCTTACCGAGTTTATTGTGAAGATCACAATTCAAAGTGTGTGAAAGTACTTTATTCTTATAAAACACCACTTATAAATGTTAGCTGTTATAGCTTTTCTATCTTAAAAATAATTCTGGTCTTAGTTAAATACTTAGCATACTTGCATGATATAGAAATCACTAATTCTTTGGTGTGAAGTAACAACCTGGCTCAGTCATGGCTGCTTTTTTCCCCTTGTTTTTGGTGTTGTGTGCTGAGTGTGGTTTCATGATGAGTGAGAGTTATGGTTAATCATCCCACAATGGCAGAGATTTGCACCAACTTATGAAGATTCTTTCCTCACAACAGACTCAGAAGTGCGTTGTTGGCAAGGCTTTCATTTTTCAGACGAGGAAAGTGGCACACAGAAATTCAGTGACGTGCAGGACGCACGTGCCACCCATCCTGGGCGTTTCCTGTGGCACATTAAGAAGAAATTGGGATAAAGTAGTAATCATCGGTTAGTTTTCATTCTGATAACAATGTTGCAGTTTAATTTTGAGAAATATTTAAGACAATAAATACATTTAAATTTAAAGTGAGAAAATAAGGTACTAATAATATAGAGAGGGAAAGGTATGTTGTGTCCAGAATAACTCAGAAGCTCAATGAAAAATTGGAAAATAAAATATCTCCTTGTTGCCTAAGTGTAGTATTTATCATTATGGATTACAGTACTATAATTTTTTAATTGTTGGGATGAACTCCCAATGTAGAAAACTTGGTTTCTTTTTATCCTTTGTTGATTGTTTTTTACCAAAAGTTACCAACTAGTTATTAATTTTAATGACAGTAGAACTAAATCAGTGAATTAAAATCTCAACTGTAAATCATTTTCTTGGAATTTGTACAGTAATTCTTGGGAGAATTGTATCTGCATGTGGGTCCAAGTTTTTTTTAGGAGACAGAAAAACTAGTTACTCTTAACCAAAGAGATTCTGATTGTTTTGAGGAGCAACCTACCTGTTTATCATATTAACTTATTATCTTACTATTATAGGTATTTAAATATTATATTACAGATATTTATCCAAAATTCACCCGTGTGGTCATTTTTCATTGCAACTAAAGAAATGTGCTGACTCAAGCTTCTGAGCCACATACAAGACCTTACAGGTCAATGAAGCCAATGACTTGCAACATTTGAAGCAATCAAATTCTTCTTCCACAAGCAGTAGGAGATTCTCAGTCTATGAAACAAAAAAAAGCTGATTTAGCATAGTGCCTCTTCACTTCTGGGATCCCCAGGGCTCCAAGGAACAGTTTGCAAACCACTGATCTAATCTAACCTCTTCATCTTCTAGATGAGAACAGTGAGTCTCAAAGACTCGGTGACTTAATCAAAGTCTCAGAACTACACAGCAGAAGAACTGAGCTTCGCATTCCAGATCTGAGATTCCAAGCTCTTTCTCTTTCCCGCACACTTCTTTACTCTATGCTGCCGCTCACATTTTACATGAAAAATAATTGATTCAACATGTGAGTGGCACATGAGTTAGTGCACACGAACTCATTCTCTTCTCTCCAGAGAGAAGAAACCCAGAGTAAAGAAACCATCTTATTCTGTCCCTCCAGATGACCCGATGGTGCTGAGACCTCAGTGATCTGTTGACCCGAGGAGCAAAGGGAATTGAGTCCACCAGGTTCACAACTCACCTGCGAAGAGCTTTCTATTTCTGCTCTAGAAGTGTGTCAACAGAAGTAGCAGCAGGGCACACCCAACTGTACTAACCATCACAGAGGATGACCTGCGTCCATCCCTATTAGGCAGCTGAGGGCCCGGTGTGCCAGGATAATGATTTTATGTTTACCAAATTTTGAAGAGAATGACTAACCAGTTATCTCATTTTTTAAAAAATTCATGCTAAAATAATAAACATCTAAATTTCTTCTCTCCTTGGAATTTTATGACTATGATTCCTATATCTTTCCTATGTCTTGGTTGCTCACTGCTCATCTTTCTTGACCTGAATCTTATCGCTATGCACCTCCTTTTCTCCTTAAATGCTGCAACCCAGAGTTAGTCCTGACACATTCCTTGAAGCATGGTGTCAGGCAGCCCAAAGCTTCGCTCCTTCTAAGAACTGTGCTAACTTCAGGGGTCTCAATGTAGAACGAGCATCTTTCTCACAAATTTGGCAGAGTAGGATGAGATCAGCTCAATTCAAAGAGAGGAGCCCTACTGCCACTCCATCAGAGCTGCTTTTGTCAGGGTTTCCGATGGCATCCATGTAGCTGAATCCAACAGTCAGTCCTCAGTCTTCCTCCTGACCGACTAGCAGC
>PVKM010007003.1:0-20234 GCA_004027735.1 Carollia perspicillata | reverse complement strand
GAGATCATATGGTATTTGTCCTTCACTGCCTGGCTTATTTCACTTAGCATGATGCTCTTTATTTGGTTTCCAGGACAATATACTTTTCGTTTTCCTCCTGGACCACAAACCTTTCTTTCTAGGTTTTCTTTGTGTGTTTGAGTTTCCTGACCTCTTAATGTTAAGGTGGCCCAGGGACCTCTTCTGTTCCCTGTCTATACCCACTTGCTGCTATCATCTGGTCCCATGTTCTCACATGCTATTTATGTACTGACAACTCTCAGTTTTACACCTCTAGCCCAAGTCCCTGGCCTCGAGTGCAACTGCTCGTGTGTCTTCCTCACTTGGGTGTGTCATAAACATCTCAAACTCAATTTGTTCAAACCTGGATCCTTTATCTTTCCCCTCAAATAGGCTTTATTTGCCATCTTTCCCATCTTTGCTAATGTCTTCATCTTTTGAATTGCTTAGAGCCAAAAATTTGAGTTATCTTTGGCTCCTCTTCTTTTCCATACTTCACGTTCAAGCAATTACAGTGGTTCTACCTTCAAATATTTTTAGACTCTGACCACTTCGCTCCATCATTATAGTTGCCATTCTGATCTGAATCACCATCGTCTTTCTCCCAGTTTATTGCTGAAGCCCTGTCTGCTTTTTTTATTCTTCCTTCCCTATGTTCTATTCTCCCTACAGATACATTACAAATGGAGATTAAATCATACCATGTCACTTCTCAGAGCCTTGCATGGCTTCTCATTTCACTCAGCCAATGTCACTACAGTGACCGTAAGAGCCTATGTCACCTGCCTTCTTCCCACTTTTCTTTTTTACCTCCTTTCCTATTACTCTCTCTCGCTCGCTCGCTTATTCCATTCTAGCCACGTGGGCATTCTTATGTGTCAGACACATTTCTGTCTTGGGGCATATACTCTAGCTATTTCCTGTCCCTGGAATACCCTTCCCCCAGATATCTGTGGGCCTCACTCCTTCACCCCCCTCAAATTATTTAACTCAACTATCAATTTACCAATGAGGCTTAACCTGACAGTTCCTTTCAGTAGTGCGGTTTGCTTCATCCACCCATCCCGCAGCGCTCCCAATCTCTCATGCCCCATCCCGTTCTACTTCTTTATTTTTCTATTGCACTTCCACCCTCTAACACATCATATCATTAATTTTCAGATTATGTTTATAGTTTAATGTCTATAAGCTCCAGATGGGAGTTTACAAACAAATAAAACCTGTTCGCACATTTTGTTCAGTGACGTATCGCTGGCACTTAGGTCAATGCCTGCGTGCGATAGGCAGTCAGTAATACTCGTGGCATGAATTAATAGAATGCATGAGCAGAGGTGAGAGGACACTATAAGTGTTGAGCTGTGAATGGATTGAGAATCAAGAGTCCTATTTTTCTAAGTAAGGGAAAATACATGCTCGGGAGTTTAAGCCTATATAGCAGTTAGCTTTTACTGCATTAACAGAGCCTCAGCTAAAAATCTCACTGGTGTACCGTCATAAGGATATTATTCCTGTACCAGGGAGGTCAGCTAGGGGACTGCTGTGATTGGCTGGGCTCCCTAAGATGTCTGGAGGTCAGCTGGCTTTTTCAGCTGGAGCAACTGGGATGCCTTGGTGTTGCTTCACGTGTCTCTCATCCTCCAGCAGGCTAGTCTGGGCATGTTCCCATGGTAATGACAGAGGCACAAAAGAGAGCAAGTCCCAAATCACAAGCCCATTTCAAGCCTTTGCTCGTGTTGTCTGATGATATGCAATAGGCCGAAATAAGTCAAGTGGCTGAGTTGTTAGTCTGTGTGAGAGAGGGCTTTAGAGTTACACGGCAATGGTTGGAAAATTGGGGCTGTTTTTGCAATCTATCACAACCAGAAATATTAACTTTTCAGATTTTATAATAAAAAAAAACAGAATGCCATAGACTCTTAGATTTTTAAAAAAGATTTTATTTATTTATTTTTAGAGAGAGGGGAAAGGAGGGAGAAAGAAGGAGAAAACATCAATGTGCAGTTGCCTCTTACACATTCTCTCCTGGGGACCTGGCCCACAACCCAGGCATGTGTTTTGACTGGGAATCGAACCAGCAACCCTTTGGTTTGCAGGCTGGCACTTAATTCACTGAGCTGTACCTGTCAGGGCCACTCTTAGATTTTGAAGGAACCTATGGTTTCATTTACTCTTGTTCCCCACTCAGTGTAGGAATCCCCCTGCCTAGCATTTCTGACAGCGTGTGCTGAATGCAAGTGAGTATTTTATTTTCATGCCTTTCTCATTGACGAGTGGACACAATTATGCAGAAAAACCCAGGAGTGATGTGAGTCAGTACTCACATCACTCCTGGAAAAATATAAACTGATTTCATACATGCTGGATTTCACTAAGTTATTTGGATATAGGTTTAGTGTGTCCATGTGTACAATGGCTTTATGAATGCAGATGAAAACATGATTATTTGTAAGGCTATTTTATATTCGCTACATGTACAGAATTAACCAATAAACACTGATGACCATGCTTTTAGTTTTATTTGTTATAGTTAGAATACTGATTTTATTTGTTATACTGGAGTAATTTGATTGCTTATTTAGAAGTCACTTTGGTGCTTAAAGGATGAAAAGAACGGTCATCATTTACCTTTCCAAGAATGACTTGTCTCACATTGAATGAGGGAAGAAATGCTGGTGGTTTTTTAAGGGTCTCCTTTGTTCCTATAATTTGCCTTTGTAAAAAAGTATTGTTCTTGAAGTGATATAAGGAAACTTTCTGTGGATCAGAACTTAATGTTGAACTTTGGAGGCAATAATTGTGTGAATGAATTGCTGCTTTGGAATTCCGTAATCCTGAGACTACAAAACTTTTCATGTATTTACTTTTCGTTTCAACAATTGTGATTAGAATAATAAATGGCATTTAGAGCTGAAAAGAACTTAAAGGTCACCTAGTCCACTGCTCTGTTCTTCAGCTGATTGTTCTTGTCGAAGTTACACAGCTAGTTAACCACTCGGACGAGAAGCCAAGACTCCTAAGTGTTGGTTCCCTGCGCTTTTCATTGTGCTGTCCTCCCTTGCTGACCTAAGTGATTTAGATCATCATACAAGGCAGCTGCAGGCACGAATGATATATTAACATCACATAGACCAAAACTGTGACTCAGGAACAATTACTATGGACACGAAATACGACTTACTCAACAAAAACATGAATCAACACGTTTGGCTCAGTTGCGGCTCAGCAGAAGTACCAAAATAAATTTATATGGAGATGGCAATGGACATTTTTGAGAGAATTACTTAATATTGAATTACTTAATATTGCTTAATATTTAATATGATTTAAAGACCATTTTCTCCTTCAGGCCAAAGTTTTTCACTATATTTAGCGAATAATTTCAATATTTGTTGTAAAGCCTGTTTTTTTCAAATGTTTAGCCTATTCCGGTATTTAAAAAGGTAGCTTTGTCAAGTAGAAGGGAGCCTGGCTGATGGTCAAGTGTATGAACCCAGCTGTTCTGAAGACCCTAGGGCAGATCACTTAATCTTTGTGAACTTTGTTTTCACTTGAAAAATAGGGGCTTAGGACACAGTGGTCTCAAAAATGTCTTTCAAATCTTAACATTTATGTTTTATGATCAAAGTTCAGGTTACTTATGGAAAGATCAGGATATAAAGTTAAAGGTACGATATACAAGTTTTGGGGTATGAGAAACAGCTCAGCAGCTATCATACTTATATTTCCAGCTCAATCTGTAAAGCAGCACGCAGCTGGAAAGTCCCATTGGAATGGACAAAGCTATAAATCTATTCTCTTCATTTGTTAGCCTGGAGAATGAGTTTCTTTTGAGTGGGGAGTGTCACAATAATGAGTTTGATGTCAATAGTGGTACAAGCAGATGGCTGTAATATAGGCATAAATTATTTAGCCATATAAAAGAAAGAACTCAAAGTCTGTTGAGGTCAAGCTTTGATAAGATAACTAAGCTCTTTCCTCTTATTAGAAATGTCATAGTTCTCCCTAAGATGTGCACCTCCAGAACTAGTGAGACTTGCTAGTTTCTGCATTTTGAAACAGAGAAAAGGCAGAGGCCGAAAAGACAGTGTGGATTTTGGGAAGTTCCTGATCAAATGCCGCACAAGCCAGCCTGGTGATGTTTGCTTGAAACTCATCCAGTAGATGTAAGCCAACACCCTTGTGGTCAGCCTTTTTGGAAATCACAAAAATATATACCAGCCCTAACAGGAATCCTAAGGTAGAACGTGGAGTTAGATGTAGAGAAGTGGTCTGATTACTCCTGGAGGCAGCATACGGTTTAGTTTAAGCTTGAGCTAAAAATTGGTGAGAAACATACAAAATTATACCTTTAAAAGTTTGCTTTGAAAGACTAGTTATTATAACATTTATTTCGTATTAAAGTTTTCAACAGCTTTACTTAGAAAGTTTTTACATAACAAATGCCAGGCCAGGTCCAAACTTCTTTGCTTAAATCATTTGCCAATAACCGTTAGTGAGCATGTGCTGCGTGAAGGTGTTTGAGGCACGGGGTGAAACATGGTCACCGACGGACCACAAAGTCCAGGCAACCTAATGGTGGAAAAGAGGCCACATCCCTTTACTCTCTCAAGAGATTTGGGATTGAAGTTGCCTAATAGTTCCTGCTGCCTCAGCTCACCCACCCGTTTTGACCTTACTGGTATCAGTGCTCCCAGAGGTCAAGCAAGTTCAAGTTTGCTGGCTGGCCCTTTGTACTTTGTGGTTTCTACTTCTGGCTAGTGCTCCTAAGGATATGTACTATTGAGAAGTCAAGTCCTGCCCATCCTAGATTTATTTCTCTCTCTTTCTGGGTCCTCATCTTATGAAATGCATGTCTGTGTGAAAACACCACTGCCTCATCAGGCTATTCTGAGAATCAAAGGCATGAGTTACAATCTGATCATTACAAATTGGCACACGGATATTAAGTATTATTATTCATACCTGGTGTAGCATTGTGGTTAAGTCTTTAGCTTTTGGAATCAGACCACCTGGATTCAAATTTTAGCTTTGTCTAGAGATGTTTGACCTTACACCAGGTACTTAACCTCTCCAGATTCCTGTTTCTTTTTTAATTTAATAAATGAGGGTAATAATAATATCTCCTACCTAATAAGGTACTATAAGAATTAATGTATAGCTTTCAGCGTTGTATTTAGTTTGTAGTAAGTCCTCCATAAGGATTGGTTACAATGGGTATTAAAAGGGAAGGTTTATGGGAGTAATCACTTTATAAGTTATACGATGTCTAATCATTACATTGTACACCTGAAACTAATATAATATTGCATGCCGACTGTAATTGAAAAATAAAAGAAATTAAAAAACCAGAGGACACTCAGTTTTTGCCTTATGTCCTCAATCTAATTCCCAAATACAGTGCAATGTCACTATATTATTATCACCATCATCATTAATCCAGAATTATTAGGTAATTAGTCTGTATTTAGTTAAATTTGTATAATCAGTGATATGTAAAATCTGGTACCTAGCCTGAGCAACCTACAGTTCAGCCTCCTGTTAACCCCGGCATTAAAACTTCACCATCCGAGTCACTTACGTTTTTCAGGGTCTTTCCCCTCCTTTCCTAAGAAACCTTTGGCTTCTGCAAACAGATCTGTTCACTGACTACAGAACATACCATGTCGCTTTATGCCATCTTCAACCTGAAGTTAGTTACTAATACTTGATTAGTAATACATTTTTCTGTTTACTAAAAGCCCATTTCTTTGACTCATTTAAGACTCCCTGGAAATCATCCCATTTCCCCCCCGCAGACTCTGGTATTCTTTCCCGGTGTTCATCAGAAGGACAGGTAAGCCGGGGTGAGCACCTCCGTGTTAACCCTTGGCACTAAGCTGTTTGAACCCTGCCAGCTTGGCCCGCATGGTGTGCAGGAGAGGGCAGCTTCTGCCACCGTGGCTCTCGACTCCCGCTTGCCCTCAGCTCCCTTGAAGGGCAGGCATCTCCTTCAAGTTTGTCCTTCGCCTCATTTCTGTTGCTAAGCTTTGGCGTGACTCCGCCTACACACAGTTTTGATATTTGACTTCTGGGTCATTTATCTTACTGCTCATTTTGTGTTATGGCTAGAATTAATTGTGTGCCGACTTTCCTGTCACTTACCCGTAGAGATACCAATCACTTTAGCTGTGGCCTCAATACTGTCACCAAGCCCCACCCCCAGCACGGCCTCTTGAGTGGCAGAGTGCCCATGCCAGTAACTTTCTGGGCCTCGTTATGCTGTTCCACCTGCACACGGCCAACTGCCCGGTACTGCATTTAATGTGTCGTAGTTTATCGATGTGCCAGACAGAGTTAAGTCAAGCTAATAGCTTAGTCTTGTATTTTAAAAATGTTTGGCTCATGTCTGTTCAAATAGATTTTTGATTTCTATGGAAACAATCATGTTGTTTTATTCACAGCACAGTGAATAATCGCTGTTGTGATTTTAGTAACAGAAAAAAGAGAAGATGTGGTTTATTTTGGTGTTTAGCTAAGTCATTCCTTTGGCTTAAGTCCATTAATCAGATCACATGATTAAGCATCATCAAAGTAATACCACCACCGTAATGATCTCTCTCTCTGCATAGAACTGTCGAATATTTATTATAGAATGTTAGGCATGAAAAATAATGACACCAAGTACTTCAACTATCATAACAAATAAATAAAGCTATACATTAAATCAGAAAAAGAGCACATTTGAGGGAGCAAAAGAGCCATTTCCAAAATTAAGTTAAAATACTATTTTCCTATTATTGAATTATTTTAATAATATTTAGTAGCCCAGATAAGATGAACTATTTTGTTGATGGCTGAAACTTTTTATAGATGTTTCTTTGAGGAGTTTTAGGTGTTTACTGTCTTTACTTTTGAGTGATAATTCTCTTTAGCCTGTACTTTTATGTTTATTATATTGTTTTGTAGGAGGTTCAAAAATATGCACTTTACACTTTATGCTCTACATGTGATTTCTTATAAAATATTAGATGTAGTACGGCAGTTTCATCATGAATTTTCCAGTATCCTTTCTTGCATGGAGATATTAGCTCTATTTTTAAACATATTTCCATACCTTTCGTTCTCTCTCTCTCAATATGGTTTTAATGAAAATTTTTCTTTTAAAAATAAGTTTTAAGTATTTCCATGAACAATAATTGATTTTGAAATAACTCGCTATACTTTCTCTAGTTCACAATGATCTAGTTGAGCCTTTCCTCAAATAAAATGTTGTGCATGTGGAATTGATTCACTTCACAGGGTTGTCTTGTTTACTCCCAAAGAGATGTAGGTTTCCGCCTTTTCACAGTAGTCACGGGTCAGACGAGTGCCCGTCCATATCTGTCATATATTTGTTGAGTGCATTGGGCAATTTAACCCCCTGAGAAGGCAGGGGAGTGAGTACAGGGTGACTTCTTTGGTTTAAATCCAGTTAAAAAACTAGAGAATCATCTGCTACAAGGATAAATAAGAGAACAAAATAAAATAGACACAGTAAAAACAGTAGCATAAATACATTTCAAAAATAATGGGAATATTCCAAAAATAAACTTCTCCAATGCAGCATGCAGGTCCAGCCAGAGAGTACTGAACCTGGACCAGGCAGAGCTGGCTGGAGGAAGCCAGCAGGGCATGGCAATGAAGTGCATCTGTGGGGGTGGGGTGGGGTGAACGGGTGCTACCTTAAAACACAGAAAGGAGGTCGGGAGAAGTAAGGACTTGCCACAGAGAGGTAGTATTATGGTTAGAATGTACTTAGAAAGTAGAAGCCCTAAGAACACCAGCGAAGGATATGAAATGGACACTAGCTACAACCACACATAAATGTTTGGCATAAAACCTAGATGGTCCTAAATTACACAAAGAGCTCATGATAATTCAGGCAGAACTGGTGGAACATGCAGTAGAAAAAAACACATTTAAACTTCAAATAATAGAGTGGTATATTAATACTCATGGGGTGAGGAGGAAATATAAATAAAGGAAATAGTCCCATAACCAAGGACTTCAACTTGGGACATAATCCTCAAAGACAGACTAGACTAGTAGAATCTACTTTTCCATTTAAAAAAAAAGGAGAAAGAGAGAAACTTCTGTGATAAAAGTAAGACGTTAAACTGTTCCAAAAGTTTATTTCCACATATTTGGGCCATCTAAGGATTTTAGGAAAAATAGAGAAACCTAAGGAAGATTCCATGAGCACTGTGAGCATCGCTCACAGGCAAGTGAAGTTTTCTGTTGGAGGGCAGAAACACTGGCTGAACACAGAGTTTTCGCTGTGAACGACTCAATTTTTAGTGAAAACCTAAATCAATTTCCATTGGTGGGTCCCACACCCACCTCTGAAAAGATGATTGAAGATAGATGTAAGACATTTAAAAGGTTGTAGATAAATATATTAACAAAATGTTGATGTTGGAAAGTAAAATAAATGATTAAAGTAGACACTACTTTTAAAATAAAAAAAACTGATAACTAGGAGATATTTCAAAAATTTCTTACCTTGATGCTAAAACAAGGAGAATAAACCCAAAACAATCAACTCTATATCCTGCCTTAGAATGACAATGAGTTTATTTAGTCAGTTGAGGAAATTAAAAATATAAACTTTTAAAATAAAGAGATGACTGTTTTTAAGACAGTGGATTAGTTAAGGTTAATCTTGACTTAGGGAAGAAATAGTTTAAAATCCTGAAATGGAAATAAAAAATACATAATTACCATTAAAAATAAGTTGGTAGTGAATTTTACCTAGGACTCATGAAGTATTTTTACTGTTTAATGAAAATGAACTAGGCAAAAGTTAAAAGATATATGCTGGGTTAAAAAAATCCCTTATGGAGACACATAGAACAACTGTGAATTTTTAATGTCCAAATAACTATAGCAACAGAATAGCAGCAAAAATAAATGTACAGAAACATTTGGTTTTCTTTTCGTATTGTTTTTGAGAGTTGTTGGTATATTCTGAATTCTAATTTTATTCTATATGTTGTAAATAGATGAGTCTACTATGAAGCTTGTCTTTGCTTTGTTTATGATGTCATCTGTTTAGTAGAAAAACTTAATTTTAAGTTGTGGAATGTCATACTTTTCTTCATCAGAACTCATTTGCACTTTGGGTTCTGTTTAGTAAATCTTTCCTGCTTGAATACTATGAAGTTATTTATTTATGTTCTGTTTTAAAAGTATTACAGTTTTTCCTTTCTACATGTTATTAGTGATTTCAGCTGCATCAGTAATTTTTTAAAAAAGAGATTTTTGTGTATGCCATGAGGTATGAGTATAATTTTATTTGTTTCTATCTGTGTAAACAAACTGTCCCACAGCTGTTAAGTGGTTAATGCATCCCTTCCCCATTGATCTGTGCAGCTCCCCCTGTTAGACATGCTTCTCTATATGAATGCATTCGATTCTGAGTTCTCTGTGCTATTCCTTTCCTCTATTGATTCATGCCTCGCCAGTACCACAGTTTCAGTTTTCATAACTTGGTAACTACTTTGACTTTATAATCCTTCTTGAGAGAGAATTTGTTCTCCTTCAATTTTTTTGACTATTTATGCTATTTTTGCTTCCCAGGGAATTTTTAAATCAACTTTTAATGATATGACATTGAATTATAAATTAATTTAGGAAGGATCGATGTTGTTATGATAGTCTTCTCACCCATTAACATTATAGAACTCTTCATTTATTTTAGACCTTTTAAAATGACTTTCAGTAATATTTTAAAATTTCTCCAAAAGGTCTTGCATATTTAAAAATTATTCTTAGTTATTTTATTTTACTGATAGTTGAAAGACATACTTGTATCTTTTAAAACATGACATGAGTCGATTGTTTCAGATATCATATATTTTTAAAAATTAACAAATTTGGGATCACATTGCCTACTCATTTAACATTTTCCAGTGTCATTAAGTATCCTTCAAAACATGATATTTAGGGTTGCTACATTAATATTCCAGTATGGGCCAACCATAATTTATTTAATTATTTCTTTAATTATTGGTATTTACATTCTTTGTTTTAATGCCCAGTATATTTTTTTTCTATGTGCAATGTAGATTTTTTCGTGCTTCAGAGAAATAAAATAATTTTAAATGTATCCCCTTTCTAACCCTGTCACCCCGAGTGAGCTAATCTGTGTGTACCCTATCAGTGATCAGCCCTCACACTCGCCATTTACCCCCAGCAGGGAACCCCCCTGGCTGGCTCTACAGTATTTACATTGGTTATGATTTTTACAATTTTAAACAGAACTATGAATGACTTTCTTGCTACATCTTTGCAACCAATAATTATTTGTTCAGGATTCACTCCTAGAACCTGAATTACTGGGTCAAAAGGTATTCATTTTTCCTATGACTTTTGATATATAGTGTCACAATTAATCCAATGGAAGTTGGTTTAGATGTCATGATATATAAAAGAACACTCGGCAAACATTATAAATTACGATATGTAAAAATATGTATATACAGATTACAAAATTACTTAAGCATTTAAATTTATATAGGCTTCCCTTGAGCCGTAAAGATGAGCATGAATAAATCGTGAATGAACGATTCTGGCAGGACAGGTGACAGAGGGTCACCGGCAATTGGTGCTGGGTAAGGGAATTATAAATAATTTTTATTTTTTCCTTCTTTGTATTTTCTATTTTCCACCATGTACATGAATTGTTTGTGAATAAAAGAAAAAAAATCCAGGTTCGATAATATTCTTATGTAAGTTTAGAATCTCCTTCACTTCCTTCATTTTTAAGGAAACCTTCTCTGTGGTAATTGTTTTTCTTTGTATGTGTTTCTTCCTCTCTTTTAGAAGTGAGATTGACCAGGTATCTTACGGTACAGTTGTGTAAATTGTTATCATTGTATTTAGCAGATACATTTCACAACTGGTAATTATTTTATTTCCCACTTGGTACCTAACTGTATTTTAGGGGAGCTTAGAAATATTGCTGAGTAAGCTTATTTAACATCATCATCATGATACGGAAATATCAACATCAAATGACATATTTCTTGGGAATTAATGTGCTCGTTGGTTTTATCTGTGTTTATTGATGATGGAGGGCAGCCACCATTGCAAATGGCAAGCATCCACGAAAGCCGTGGGCTATGTACTCTTTCCCCTACTCGCTTAAAACCAAAGCTCCATAAGTTAGTGGGATTCACTCGGGAGGTGCATTAGGAAGCTGTAGAGAAAAAGTTAATTTTCTATCCCTTATTGGAATGTTCAGTCCCTCTTGGAGGTAAATGGGGTAACTAAGGAAGAAAGACTTTACGAACAATGAAAGCTTTCTAAACAATGAAGAAATAAATTGTTTTGAAACAATAACTTATGTCCCATTCTTTTATTTGAATGTGTTTTCTTAAGGCAGTGATGAACAAAGAGTTTGATGATTTTATGTTTAATTGTTTTTCTCAGCAAGACATCTCACTATCTTCGGGTTTCTTTTCAGAAGGGGTTTTAACTGGTACACGGTAGCCTGTTTTGATTGCTCGCCCCACATCCACTAGGAGTACACACTGTTCCAAAAAAATCATAAAGTTGTGATATTTTTTTATTTGGGCAACTTCTGCAATCAAGGTAATTCATCCTATCTTTGGAAAACATAATGGAAAAAGGCAGCCTAATCTCTGTGACCTTAAACTTCCACTGAAACTTAGAGATGGGTTAGCACAGCTGGTGAGAGCTTGGTGCTAATAAGAACAAGGTCATGGGTTCTATCCCATTACAGGGCTGTGAAACTCAAAGGAAAAACCCCACTGCATTTGCACAGACTCTCTGGGACATCTGCTAGCCATTCACGGTGAGGCCAGGAGTGTGGGTTTTTTTAGTGAATCATACCGTAAATTAGACAGTCTCCACCTTGAAGTTGGTTGTGGGACCAAGTGAAAGAACCAGCTGAAGCTGGGAGAGAGGCCCTGGGGTACCCTTGGCCAGAACTCAGTGGAGGAAGAGAAAATTTCACCTGACCCCAGGAAGTCAGTGTTAGTTCAAGACAGTGCTCTTCTCTGGGTGCAGCAAAGAAGATTGGGTGCAGCCACCAGGAGGGTTTTCAAGTGGAGTCACTGCGTGAGCCAGTGTCAGGATATCAGCCAGTAAGGGACAGGATACCCCCCAGCAGGCAAGGGCCCCGGGGATGGTGTCCATTTCTGGAAGCCACACGGGCAAGTGCCATAAATAGTTCCCTAGCAACCACTGGGTTCAGAGCTGAGACTCGCCTCTGAACAGCTAGGGCAGAAGCATGACCTCTGGAACTTAGCCAACTGAGCCCCTGGGGAGAGGATGGAGGTGAGGAATGGGTGATGTTCGCTGAACCACACGGATATCCGCCCAGGCTGTGGGCGTGGATGTGGACGACATGCTGTGCTGTGTCTGGCAGAATGATTTAATTATAAGCTTCACCAGACGGACGAGTAGGAATGGTGCCATCCCGTCTTTCTCTGCACTGGCTGGATTGGGAGCAGGAAGGGACCTTTCTGGAGGTGGAGGCCACATACAAATGCAGCTGCAGGAGGCTAGGAACGTGGAGACAGAGGCACAACAAGGGGGTTTTGTGACCAAATATAGTTATAGTACAAACCAGGTGGAAAGGATGTTCTATTGGCAGTAACATCTGCTTCATCTCTGGCATAATTCTAGAAGGATATACCACGTACCTCATGTAGCAACATGAAATCAACAGAATTTCTGCAAAGAGGGAAGTGTTCTGGTCAGTCCATTTTGGTAGCCACTAGCCATGTGGGGCTACTGAGCACTTGAAATGTTGCTAGTGTGACTGAGGAACTTTTAAATTTAACTTAACTTACAGTAAATTGGTTTTAAATTGCAATATAGGGCCAGTGTCAACTGGACTGGACACAGCAGGAACTAGGTGCTCGAGCAAGTGGTAACAGCAAATCCTGTGTTGAGAATAATAAACTGATAATGATGAAAAACGGCCAGGGCAAAGCCCTAGTGGGTCTTTTGGCTGTACTCCAAATAGGTAGCATTCATTTCTTTTTTTTTTAAATATTTTATTTATTTATTTTTAGAGGGAGGGGACAGGAAGGAGAAAGAGTGGGAGAGAAACATCAATGTGTGATTGTCTTTCATGTGTCCCCTAGTGGGGACCTGGCCTGCAACCCAGGCATGTGCCCTGACTGGGAATCGAACCAGCGACACTTTGCTTCACAGGCCCGTGCTCAATCCACTGAGCTACACCAGCTAGGGCCATTCATTTCTTAAAACTAGTAAAAGGTAAGCTCCTTTGCCTGTCCTGGTGGAAATTCACCTTGTTGTTGAGATTCAGCACAGTCAGAGCACTGAACTCATTTTCTAGGCCTGCATTGGGCCACAGTTTGTCTGTGTGTAACTGGTGATTAAAATCTCATTGGAGTGTATCACAAGCAGTTGATCATTAGTGGGCCATTCTAAATTCCTGTCAAGTCATGTCATAGCTGTCTTCTAGGTAGTTTCAACATCGAGCAACGCAATCTATTTAAGAGCAGGAAGAAAACAGTATTGTATATTTTTTTATTTTTAAGTCTCATTAAGAAAATTATATTTCAGGTTGTATGTGCTATATTCACAGAGCATTTTGGTGTACTAGTACACTAGTGTATTTAAAATATGTACATCTATTGGGGGTGCTTTCTTAAATATTTTTTCCTAATAGAGATGTGTCATCAAAAATACACAGAACTCTCTGGTCAATGTTATATCCTATAGAAAAGTCTATCCTGGGGCTAACCAATATGATTAAATGCCTATCCTAATCTCAGATATTTTGAATAACACAGTAGCAGGAAAATATAGTTATGGAAGGCTTCTCTTTATGGTATTTTCCATAACTGTATTAGTTGGTTCACTTGTTCCAGGTTTCATAGTTCTTTTTTATGCTCAGCGAGTTCCCCTCCCCCATGTCCGTATCTCTCTCAGGTTTCATTTTCCTATATTTTTATAGCTCCTTCTTACAATCTCTGAAAATCAATCAGAGGCTTCCACACTGTGCGGTCTCCCTTGGTAACCTGCTCTGACTCCGGAGGGGCCTCCTTCCCCCTCACAGCTGCCCCCCTCAAGTGAGGTATTATGTGATGAATGGAGCGCTGGGAACTCCAATCTTGGGAGCATCTCCTCTAATTAGGCTCATTCATTGTTCTGATTTAGAGAGAGCAATACTCTCCCGTTGCCCCTCCCCAAACCAATTAGGTTAGACTCTGCGAGAGCACCCCAGAGTTGTTTCCCAACTCCCCAGCTGATCGTCATGCGCATCCAGAGTTGAGCCCCACTGAGACGGCTGCTCTCTGTCATCCCTGAGCACTGTCACACGTCGCTAGATACTACTTAGTTATTATACATTTGTCTATTGCGTGGCCCAGTAGGTATCCACTAGCCACTGGTGGCCATTTAAACCTAAATGAATTAATGCGGAATTATATTATCATGACAACTCAGTCACACTCACCACATTCAAATACTCCTGAACCACAAATGGCTAGTAGCTACCATATGGTACAGCCCCACTAGAGAATATTTCTTTCACCAGAGATTTCCGCTGAGCGGCGTGAACAATCAGGAAACAGCAAACTGGAGAAGCATCCCCAAAGTATTCTGTGTGGTTGACAGATGCTGTGCTGCACCCTCTATTACATTTGGGACTTAGTTTACGCATCCCTTAATTTTCCAACTCAGCGGAAATGAGTTTTGGTTACGTTAAGCGAAGGGCTGCTTTAATTGTATGTGATTTGCTTAGCCGAGATTTAACCTGCCTCTTTTGTTAGTTAGAGTGTTTACACCAGTGTCTCCCTCAATCCCTTACTAGTTTTTTTGTTGCGTGTGCCATTTAAAAACAGTTTAATCATAGAGATTATCCCCCCGGAAATCTATATTGTTTTATGGAAGAGGTGAACAGCTGGTGAAAATAGTCCCAAGGTTTCTGATCCCACCGAAGGAAAATAATGGTGTCGGTCATGGCCTTGTGCCATGACATTTGTGAAATCCGGAGAAGGACAGATCTCATACTCTAATAACACCTCAGCGTAAACATCCTGCAGGGTCTTATGAGAGCAGGAACATTAGGAGTGGGAGAATATTGACCTCGATATCCTTTTCACTTATTAAAAAGCTAAAAGTAGCCATTTCACTAGCCGAGAGGATTTACCGACTTCTGGTGAGAATCACTTTTTTTCAAATCCCTTGCAGAGTCTCATTCATGAGACGGTGTCTTGCCACATAGACCAGGGTGGGGATTCTCACCTGGACCTAGTGTTTCGGGTCACGTGCCCTCCTGCTGCTCTGGGTAGTTTCACGAAGTCCCACCCCCACAGGTAAACAGAATACATCAGTCCCTTAGTGGAACTCATTATGCTCATTTGTCTTTGCCAAGAACTATGGAAAATGATCACAAATGACTATGTAATTATAATTAAGATTTCATAGATGTATCCACTTTATTTTTAACAAGTTCATTCTGTTAAGTTTCACCCTATTTCGAATAATGACATTCACAGTTACAAAGAGGAATTATTAAAATGACAGTTTAAATAATGTCTTTGGCACATAAGCTAGTTATTCTATGTAATAATTATAATTATTAGTTCATAATATACAGATAGTAACTCTGGGAAGCTTATGCTATTAGAATACCTAAGAAGAATAAATATAACAACTTATTCTAATAGGATCTAGCAACCAGAGGTCTTTTTATTTTTCGTTTTAGTCCATGTATCTTTAGTTTTAATTTCGTTCTCCCCAAATGGCTGAGTCTTTCCCAGTGTGATATTTCAGTTTTTGTAAAGTTGTAATATTATGAAGATGAATAATGTAGATTAGATCTTCTTGTTACTTACTGAGCCAAAAAGAATAACATATCACCAAATTATCAGAAAATTCCTTTAACTATCAGGTCTTTGGTTCAAAAATGATTCCTTTAAAAAGTTGTGACAATCTTGTAATTTTAAAAGTAGCATTTTTAGACACCCCTGTCATTTTTCTAGTTTTTATTTAGGACATTTCATCAAACTTAAATTTTTCTTTCCTCTACTGCATGTGTTTTTTATCTGCTTTCTCCCTGAAAAAGAAAATCTTTAGTTTCAGGAGCTCTGTGTTCTATTCCTTCACTTTAAAATCATGGGAAAAATAATTGTCATTTCCTTATCCTCGTCTCCAATTCTCTCATCATTTTCAGTGGGCCAATTTTCTTCTTTCTACTGTAAGGAACTTTTTACTCTGCTCTATTCCCTGCAATTTCGGGTTTGCAATTTCTTTGAGCTTCTCAGATTATCCTTTGTACTTGCGTCTACTTTTTCATTAAAAGAAGACTTCAGTCCTCTTTCGACTTTACCATCTGTATATTGCCATATTTAAAACCCATCTGCTTATTGATTAAAATTAACTATCCATCCTGCTTAGTGATAGCAAATGTGTAGCTTCTGAATGAGTTAAAAGTGATCATGTACTGTGAACGAATTTTCTAGCATGTTCAGGTTACTGCATTATGTGTAATAAAGCTGAAGTAAAATAGCTTAGAATGAACATAATATCAAGAAATAATAAGAACTTGCATATTCTGTATCCTGGGTCAACAAACCCATAAGGCAAATCACCATTTTATGTGAAATTTGACAATCATTCTAGCGCTGGGGAAGGGTTAGCAGGGAAAAGGTCATGGGCATTGGGACTAGCAGTCTTGAGGCCTAATTTTTGTCAGTCTCTAATTGTGTACCTGTGAGCTAAGCCATCTTACCTCCTTGAGTCTTTCATTTATAAAATGGGGGTTAATAGCTCAGGTGTTTCAATGAAAAGATATGCAAATGGCCCTCCACTTTACACAGTACAATAGGCCTCCACAGTGATAATTCTCTTCCTTCCAAGAAGTGGACGCTTCTGCTTTTGGATTTGGGGTTGGTGAACTTCAGCCTAGATACAACCATTTCAATAAGAGAACACTTTTAAAATCGCTATTATTGCATAAATATACTACCTGGGTAGCTAAGCTTGCCTTTGCCTCATCTACCAACTAAAACCTTTGTATCTTCTCTAAAGCTTGAATGTCCCATCTAATAAGCTCTCAACTAAATATTCTTCCTAACTTTAAAAATACTTCTAATTCGGTTTTACAAAGCAAGTCCCTCACCTTGCTTGTAATGGTGTCTTCTACCTTTTCCTCTGGACATTCAGGCAGTTTTCATTAATGTTATGGTGACACAAGGCTTTTTCTGAAGGCTTGAGGCTTGGGACACTGATGTGTCCCTACGAATCCACCTAAAAGTCTGTGTGTTCAGCCCTAATATTCTCACTCTGAACTGAAACAAAACCCTGCCAATTTAAACAGGATATCTTCGAACTGTTTCTCAGAGACCTATAATCACAGAGCCAACATACCTTATACGCCATCACCAGCTCCAAAAATATAGTAATCTTGAAAGAGATATACACCTACTGGTTGTCAAGAATGTTAAACAATGATGAGGCTGACTCTGCATGTGGCTCTAGCCTTCGTGAGAGAGGGCAGAGTCCTGTGCTGTCCCCGGAAGGGAAAGCCCTTTCACCAAGCACGCCTGGAGTGTGCTGCCTAGCGTCCCACCTCCACCTCCCTTGGGCACATATACTAACTCTCTGTAATTTTGGGAGCTATGAGTGAGGCCTAAGAAGTTTCCTCTGAAATGATAGCAGTAGCAGCATTTTGTTTTCATTTGGGCTGCCGTTTTCATTCTGCTTCTCAGTCCTTTACCTTAACTCCTGACCTCGACTAGACATGTGCAAGATGAATGGCTTTTATAAACAGATACAGGTGCAATAGGGCGAGGCTAAGAAGCCACATGGTTATATTTTTTCTGTGTCTATGAGTTTATTATTTCTCTTGTTTAATCACTTCACCATTTTTCACCCAGCTCCCAGTGCCCTCCCCTCTGACAGCTATCAGTCTTTTCTCTGTTTCTTTGAGTCTGTTTCTGTTTTGGTTAATTTATTCTGTTCGTTCGATTCTGCATGTAAGTGAAATTATACAGTGCTCATCTTTCTCTGAGTGGTCTTTTTCACTTAGCACAATACTCTCCAGGTCCATTCATGCTGTCACAAAAGTTAAAGTTTCCTTCCTTTTTATGGCCAAGTAGTATTCCACTGTGTAAGTGTACCATATAAGGATCTTTACAAGGTATTAGGACCTCAGGGAATCAAATGATGACGTGGACCTCCTTCTGCAAATTTGACTTAGGGACTGTTAACCATGCCTGGTGAATTGCCTAAGTCTTGAACTGTTTTCACAGATGTTTAAAAGGTTACCTATATATCTCATCTGGGCGTAAGGGTGTTCTGGCCAGCTTATTTTAGAATTTCTTCTGCTACTCTCTTTTAGACATCCCTGGCGTCAACTTTTGTATTTTGACCCCACACTTCCTTCTTTCTTTCTCTTTCTGTCTTTCCCCTTCTCCAGCAGTAAAATCTAGGTTCTTATAGCAAATCGGTGGTTAGTCAGATTGCTGAGTATCTGCCCACTCAAGGACATGTGTTCTGGAGCAGCATATACTTAGAATATATTTGATAATTGATAGTCCAGCTTGCCTGAGATATTTGCAATACAAGTTCAGCTCTGGCAATCATGAGCCAAGGATCCAGTTGGCATTTCGTGAAGCAAACAGATGTGGACATGCGGCCTGCATCGAGATGCATTAATTTTTTCCAGAAAAGTGGATAAGACACTGTAAGAGTGCATAATGGCATTCAAATGAGATGGGGTGAGAGATTTGATATTCAGGAATAAATCACAGCATAATAAATCTGCTACTTTGTTTGGATTGAGTGAGGAGTTTCTAATACTGAAATAGAGTCAGAGAAAAGGAAAATGGAGATTCTGGGGAGGGGAGGCTGGCCCTGGGAGAATGCTATTGCCCTCAGTGGAGTGTTGTCATCTTTGAAAGGCACTGGTTCAATTCAATACATGACACATCCATTGATTATTACTTTGGAAAGTAATTTATTTACAAGGCACAGAGCTATGTCTAGTGGGAAATACAAAGAACTAGGCACAGCCCTTATCATTAAGAAACTTTTAAAGCTTGGCACGTATCAGAGAGAGGAATTTTCTGGGTTGGGGCGACAGGGAACTCCTTTGGCGCGGTATGGTGAGACGGAATTGCTCCTGATGTATCAGCGATAAGAATGAGCTATTTCCTTTTGATGAGCTCTCTTAAAATAGGGTGGTAGAAGTTCATAATCATTAATGCTTTTAATGATTCCTAATTTCAACATTCTCTAGTCTTAGTGCTTGTTCAGATTGATATTTTAAGAAAGGAGGCACAATGATTTGTGTTCGCCACCAGGATTAGACGTAAATTCATTATGTAATATGTAGCTATTGAGTTCCTAATTTGCCTAACACTGGGTTTCCAGAGGACAGGGCACATCAGAGATCTCTAATGTATTTAAGGTGACAAGGTTCACAAAAAAAGGAATAACCCCTTTAAAGCCTTGAGAAATATGACATGCACTCACTTGAGGATTTCTTGAAGCTCCTGCTAGGGTGAAGTTGTTTGTGACCCAGCTGTAGGATTGTTGTATGATGACTGTCGCACTGGCAGACCCTTCTGTCCCAGAGAATGTAATTGGGTGTTGGTGGCTCAAGTAAGAGGGCGGGGGGACTCGTCATATCCACATTAAATACGCAGGGACTTTATTTGTACCCAACTCTGCACCCTCCAGCATGAGACAAAGAAGAGACCCATGAGGAGGTGGAGAGACAAACTGTTTATTTTACAAGTTTGAGAAAGAAAACGGTGAGTCTGAGTTGCAGAGCTGCTAAGGAATGGGAGGAAAGAGAGAAAACTTCGCAGGGTGAGCCTCGGCTACAGAATGCCTGCCAGCAGGAGACTCATCACTAAGATATTACAGGGAAATTGAGCCAGGCAAGAAAAAGAAGTATTGCTTTTCTCCTCACCCCATAAATTTTGTTATTAATAAATCAGATTCTTATAGAAGAGCCTGCCACAGCTGTCTCTAGAAGCAAGGTTTTATTAGAGTTTTTATTAAAATGCACAGTAGTTTTAAGAGCAAATATTATATTTTTGAGTCAAAACCTATGTCATTGAAAACATATGTGGTTGTGACTTACCCCTCACTTGATTTGGACTTTGACTCTTGGTTTTGTTGCTGGGGTGAGGAAACATGATTTGACATGCAGTTAAAGGTGTGGTAATCTGTGGTTGGTTGCCCCTTCTTGGCACTCC